>SNQJ01S0013852.1:198411-219159 GCA_010110895.2 Picea sitchensis
TGTAACAGAATTATAAGTGTAGTTAAGTGAGTTAAGCTCAGTTGTACTAGTTGTAACTAAACTTTCACTAGTGAGAGTTCAATGAATTAACTATTAATTAATTCACAATCAGTGAACGCACATGCAAATGAAGATTCGCCACGGTTAACTACATGCATGTTAGATCCAGTGGAGACCCAGTTGAGATAACAGGTGAAAGGAACAGTTTGGCTATCAGTTGTGATTTGAGTGAAGTCCACTCATGCAATAACACATGCAGTGGATATGCTCATGAGCATGTGCAAACTAGGCAATTCAAATTCATTGTGAGAATTCTAATTGCAGGGATTGTGCAGAGGAGGCAAGTTGTCTGGAGACAGAAATTGGCACATGTATTTGCTGAGTTTTGTATGACAGTGTGAGACGATTGTATTGTACTGAGAGCTCTTGGATTAGATTTTTGTATAAGATTGTTTCATGATCCATGATATACATAATATATGATAGTGGGGTTTTTAGCTTTACGCTTTCCTGGAAAAACTTTTGTGTTATGTGTTCTTGATATTTCACTTTATGATCGTGGTTTAATTTTTGCAAGAATATTAGTAGAAGAGATTATGTATTTAAAAGTGGCATATAATTGTTAGATCAAGAGAATTGTAGGAAATACTTAATTTGTATTGAAATTTCTACACTCCTTGCCCAAGCATTTGCAACCTTTTTTTAGTTCTTGCCTCAACATTCCCTCTCTAGCCCTTTTCTCCCATACAATCCCTTCCCTTCCATTGGGTTGATCAACAGATTGTGAGAGAAGGCATTTGGAAGGTGCACTTGGAGCAAAGTTAAGAGGAGCCCAGACCAGGTTCATGTAGCATCGGCCTGCAAAGGTTGTAATTTCCAATCTTTGAATATTGAATAAAAGAATTGTTTTCCCTGTTCCAAATGATATCTTTGTGTATTTTATTTGGTTTATGCATAATGAATGATATCTAACCCTAATTTATGAGTAGAGATGGAATTTTTGTAGCCTTTTTTTCCTAAGAATTAATGTAGGTCATCTTTGGGAGGAGACCAATATCCAAGGAAGCCACAAATCTTGAGGAGGTCAGCATCAAACATTTAGACCATAGGTATTGTCTCTGACCTACTCTTCTATCATTTTATGTTCATCTGTGTGGAATGTTTGGGGTAGTGTAGGAATTAGATTGAGTTTTATGAAGTCATTTCTATGTCTATACTTAGAAACCTTGTATAATTATAGGGGGGTTTTCCTGCTAGCAATGGGGATGCTTCTTCAAGTACCTATGAGGCCTATATTTTTAAGATGGTTAATGTAATCACTCAAGAAAATACCTATGACACTCCTTTAGGTGATCATGCTAATGGAAAGGCTATCGATCAGCCCTCCACATCTTCTCCTCCTCCATATTACAATCCTCTTCAGATTGAGAAGCCAATTTATGACGCAGTGTTGCACCTACCCAAGAGTGCAATTCGAAAAGTGGCATTTAATCCAAATTCCTACACTGCCCAAAACTACAATATTGTTGAATATTTGGTGCAAGTGCCTTGTGGTATGTTAGCCATCGAAGTTATACAAAATTGTCCAAGTCAATTTAGAACCTTGTTGTCAACAATTCGAGCCATGGATCTAGAGGAGTCAAATCTGATTAAGTTTAATCTGGACTATTTTAAAGAGAGGCTCTCACACCACCTATCATTCCAAATTCAAATTTTGGTTGGTGGAAAGAACATCCATTGCACTATTTTGGATGAGGGAGCCTCCACTTGTGTCATGTCTTTTCCTTGTTGGAAATCCCTTGGTTCTCTTAACCTTACCCCATCTCCTACCACCTTGAAATCATTTGATGGACATGGTTTCCAACCTCACAGAATCTTGCAATATTTCATTGTGACATTGGAGGGTAATACCGTTTTGGTCAATATTGAAGTGGTTCATGTGCCCCTAGATTACAATTTGTTACTTGGTCATAGTTGGTTCTATGCAATGACTATCATCGCATCTTCGGTGTTTCATATTTTACGATTTCTCTATCAAGGAAAGATTGTCATTATTGACCAACTTGACTATATAACTCTAGATATCCACAATTATGCAGCAAATAATGTCCCTTTTCTAGGAAAATCTAGTCTTGAGAGTGTAGGAGTAGGACTTCTTAAGGATTCCTCGCTCATGGGGGTTTTTCCTTTACCTTTTCCTGACACCCCATAGGTTTCCACGTTAAATATGATTTTGAATCAGGTGCGACAATCCCTATAATCACTTTATCCTTTGGTAGTACATGGTCTTAACGAGCATAGTTCTTTTCCCGTGTCAAGCTCATTAAAAAATGAAACAGACACTTATGAGCACATTTCTTTTCCTGTGTCAAGCTCATTAAAAAATGAAAAAGACACTTACGATCATAGTTCATTGTCTTTTTCAGGCTTGCTAAAAAATGAAATAGACTCCCCTCCATTCGAAGCGAGTCTCACTCTGGATCAAATACTTGAACCTTATTTTTCTCCGCTTAGTGATAATATTCCTATTAGTATCCTGATGCCTAAATGAGTAAATAAGAAGAGTCACCAGAGAAAGCGGTGCTTGGGGGGAAAGTCTTTATCCTCTAGACATCATTCTAGAGAAAATCCACTAGCTTCTATCATGCAAGATGGGGGCAAATACCTCTATAGAGACACACTACTAGGAGTGATCCTCACTTGGGGATTTTTCCCATCGTAACGTAGTAGTCTTTTATAGAATGAGAATAGTCTTTATTCTTTCTCATGCTCGTAAATACATGATAATAGGTTACCGATCTCAGTATTTGTTATTTCTTGTGCTCATTAATACATGAGAATAGGTTACCGAGTATAATTTTATCTCTTTTTTGGACTCGTAAAAGCTATATGAAAAAGAAACTATTCAAAGTCTCCTTTAATCTCTTTTCATACTCCCTAAATACGAAAAGATTTTTGAGTGAGCTCTATTCCTTTCACATTCAATAAATTGTTTGAAAGGGATTCTTTCGAGTGGTAGTTTATCTCTTTTTTAGCCTCGCAAAACTAATTACGAAAAAGGAATACTCTAGTTAAGCATGATTAGAGGAGTTCTCCCCTGTATTGTTTTACACTGTTTTGGGGCTTGGGAGACTAAATTTATGAAAAATTAATCCATGGAGTCGTCTTTAAGTTCTTTTAAGAGTCTCTAAACATGAAAAAACATTGATTTTACCTTCTTTGGGCTCGTAAAACTATGCATCAAAGGAACTATGTGATTCTAATCTCCAAGACCCATATGGGACCGAACCCTTTGTTGGCACAAGGGGCAGACCCAGGTTTCAGATCTAACAGCGCACCAACAAACCCTAACTACTGGACCTTTTCGAAACACCTGCAAAGTAGATGAAGTCTCACCCAAAGTAGCAATAGGGGGGTTGCAGGACACATGTGTCTACAACTAGAGGAAGTGCAAGATGATTCTAGAGTAACATGTAAGATAACCTAAAGATTTTTTAACAGTCTTATACTTAGCTTCGCGAAGTTAATTTATATCTCTTATCCTCAGTAGGAAAACAACAATGCAATCATAGTATAAAATATAACAAATAACACAGTTGTTGTCCCTTGACCAAGTTTTGGATAACCTTGGTCATGTTTGACCAATTTTGGTACTTCGATGGGTTGATCGAAGGCAAAGCACAAGGATAAGTGGAGATCGCGGGATATTGGTCCCTTCTTAGGGAATTTTTGGGTTTAGGGTTTATGTAACAGGTATGAGATGTCAGACCATGGGTTTAACCATGCCTTGGCCCCTTTTGTAATGTACAAATAGAAAGCTAGGCAATGTAAGTAAGAGAGACCTAGATGTGTAATGTGGTCGGTGAGCCAAGTGTGAATAGTTGCGGATGCTTCATGCATATTGTGTGTTAATAAATTGCAGACCTAAGTGCAAGTGATTATAAGAATCTTGTGTGCAGATTGTAAGAAGGATTTGTGCTTGAACCTAGCTCGAGGAAGGAGGATTTGGCGAGGTGTGCACAGATCTCCTATCTTATGCGGAGTGGGTTCTTGTGGCTTTGTGCTTGTATAAGATTGAAAGAAGGCAATAAAGAAGAGAAGAGTTGGTGGATGTAGCCCCACATTGGGGTGAACCATGTATATCCTGCATTGTGGTTGCTTTGTGCATTATAGTTGTTATGTTATTGATGTGATTTATGCTTAGTGCAATGATACATGCTAGATGCATCTGATATAGTAGTTGAGTGCTTAGTAATGTGAATGAATGCTATATCTGATCTATTTCTATATGCTAAGTGCTTAGATGTATTAGATCTTATTGAATATTGCGTTGCTCCATAATTAGGGTTTTGACCTGCGATGTGAATAAGGGTTAAATACTGATGAATGTTAACTACTAAGTGCTCTGTTAAGTGTTGTAATCACATATTTGTGTCCCAACTAGCTTGCATACACTTGAGTCCTACAACCACCCCTGCCTCTACCTCGAGTGAGACTTCATCTTCTTCGCAGGTGTTGTCGAAAGAGTCGGTAGTTAGGGTTTTGTTGGTGTGTTGTTGAAGCATTGAACCTTGGGTCTAGCCCAGTGCCAACAAATGGTTCTGTTGTCGGGACTTGAAACTGTGATTGATGGGAACTGAAGAAAAGAAAGCTTTGTGCGTAGATCTGTTTCTTTAGTGCGCAACATTCTACTTGACTGCAAAGCTCTGTGCTAAGAAAGGAATCAGATCTAAAGAAAAGAGGTAAGATCTTAAAGCTTTGTGCTCTGAGAAAGGTAAGATAAGTGAAAATTTTTGTTTCGAAATAATGGATCTAGGTATGTCTAATAGATTTTGTCCTAGTCTGAAAACTAGGGCACAACTAGAAGAAAGAAGATTGGATATGAATAGATATGATAAGAATAGTGAAAGATATGTTATTCCTATGCATAGAAAGAATGTTTGGACTAACAAATGGATGCAGGATACTAGAAATATTTTTTTGCAAGTTAGTTATTGTGATCCCAATGCACAGTACAGGAAAGGTTGGGGGTCATTTAAAAGAAAGAGAGGATTAACTCTTTGTTATAGTTGTAGAAGACCGGGACATCTTGCTAAGGAATGCCCTGGTAGAGTTCCTAGTTGTCTTTGCTGCAAAGATATGAACCATGAAGTTTTGGATTGACCTAGAATGATTGCTAAATTTGAAAAGATGAATATGAGACAAGAAAACCATGGGACAGACCAAGAAACTAAGGATACGATAGAACCCTAGAAAGAATCAGAGACAGTATTATTACATATGAAATAAACACTGAATGATCACAGAGTTATCAACTTATCAGATATCTTAAAAGAGAAGGAGTGCATAGAAACAAGAATAGGAGACTTTGACATAGACTGTGTTATGAATGAAGAAACACAAGTGAATATCATGACAGAAATAACTTAGGAAATTTTGGGAAAGCCTGCTATGGTTCCTTCATTAGGAGGAATAGGATTATTTAGAGGAAAGATGATAACCCTATGTGGAAGACTTACCCACATATCTATGATTGCTCATGGAACTTCGACAGAAGAAGAATTTGAGATCGTTAAATTTTTTGAGAATAGCGCCCCATTTGCTATTTTTTAAGGAAAAACCCGGATTGAGAAAGATCAGATACAAAGGAAATAAGAAGTAGAGGATCTAGAACAGAAAAAGAAAGAACTAAGAGATTTCATGGCTAGTATAATAGTGCACTTACAGGAAGAACAAGAGGACCAGTCAAAGCTACTGAGGACCATAGATCTGGATATCGAATTTGAAAGAACATAAGAAGATTGGAAACACTTGTCTATACAAGAGAGTAAAGAAACTACCCTAGAAAGAGAAGAAGTATTACTCTCAGAACCCTTGAAAGACCCTCCACAGTGCCAAGTTACTATCCCAAGAGGAGATAAGAACAATAATGGAAAGAGGAAACCATTGAATCAGATTACAGGAAAGAAAGCCAGAAATCTCAGCAAGAAGAAATCAAAGTTAGAAAAATTATAGGAATTTCCAGGGAGGACTTCACAGAAGGACGGTTTGCAAAACTTGAACTTCATCGAGATATTCGAACGACGTATATTGGCACTTTTCCATGATGAATCAATATGACCATTGGAGGTGTCCCGATTGTTAGCCCGACACTCCATAATGGCTCGAACCACAATTATGGCCAAAAAGATCGCCATTAGACCATTGGGACCGTGCCATAACGGATAGAATTGCATTGATTGAGGTGTTCCTGCCTGTTGGAGGAGTCTGTTACGACTTTGTCTATTTCTCCCGTCAATCGTTGCATCGAGAAAATGTTTGCCAATTGTGATTATTCGAGCCCATAGAGAACTATTTTATTTCACAATGTACCTATTTGATACCTTGCCACATGTTATGTTACATTGAGTATTTGATCACCGATCTATGATACCTGATCTCAAGCATGCATGTTAGGTGACTTCAGTGAAGTAGAGAAATCCTTCGAAGATATCCTCATAGACATCATGACTAATAAGTTCATGTCTATAGGAGTCCAAGCCTCATCGACGAGAGGAGTGCAAGCATCCCTGTCGACTTCTCATGGATCTAAACCATCCCTATCGACTTCTCATGGATCTAGACCATCCCAAGATGCAATAGAGAAACGAACCAAGCATTGTGATGACTTGGTGAATGCAAAGCTCATCCCATCTATCCTGCCCAATTATAAAGAAAGGTTTCCCCCATGAAACCTACATCGTGGAAGAATTCCAAAGCTAGTAAACCACAAATGCAGACTGTGCTCACGATGGATGACATAAATTTCATCATCGCCACTATCTTGGATACCTCAGAAGATATCTTACAGCACAATGAATCAAAGCAAGAGAACATGTATGAAAGAATTGAAGCAGAGCTGAAAGGGTACAACAAGCCCTCTACTTCAGTCGTGCAGTATCTACTGCACCCCCGACATAAGAAGGAACAGAGTTGGGAGATGAACCTGCCCAGCTACACTGAATAGAAGATGTGACCGAATCTCGCCTTCCTCATGTTCAAGAAGAAAAAGAGCAGGCCACAGAGGCCTTAAATAAATAAAATGAGGAAGCCAGAGAACAACATCGAGTTTCGCAACAGGAAAAAGATGACATCCAAGCCAAGTTTGCAGAGGATAGAGCGCAGATCCAAAAGGAGAAGGAACAGTTGCTTGCAAAGAAGATTGGAGTTAAAGAAGTAGTCACTAGAGCACTTTTCTCTGTGACGGGATTAGAACATATGGAAGAATACCCAGTGGAAATCCAAGTAGGGAAGCTTGTTGAAGCCATTCAGCATCTCCAATAGAGGATAGCAGAACTGGAGTTACAAGCAGTGCAAAGCACTCCGCAGGAAGTGTGAGACCAAAGAGAAGAAACTTCCTAAAGTGAAGTCTAGAGAATCAAGGCATTGGACTTATAATGTAAACAACTCAGCAGTCAAAGTGTGAATACTTATGAGCGCCTTGCATAGGACCCTGAACTAAGGTAACTAGATTCACAGCTTCGGGAGGCCAAGCGACAAGCAGCAACGGTGCAAGAGCAGTTGAAGAAAATACCAGCAGTTGAGAGGATGAAACGATCCCAGGAACAACGCATGGTTCAGTATAAGTTCCATGCCATACAGAGTAAGGTCATGGAAATGGCTCAGCAACTCCATCCAGTGCAGGATGCAGCTTGCATACTTTTTGAGGAGATTGAAGGACGAGGTGCAGAACTAGAACAAGTGGTCACCACATCGGAATAGTGATTGTAAGGACCTGTGACGGAGAAGGTTATTCAAGAGTTAGTCAAGAAGGAGGCATTGGCAAAGCAACGGGTCGAGCCAACGCGAGCCAAGATCAAGGCATTTGAGGTGGAGTTACCCAGATTAGAGTGACTCGGGATGAGTCACGGTTGAGTGTTGGGGGCATGTTGGCCCTTGACCAAGTTTTGGAGAACCTTGGTCACATTTGACCAATTTTGGGACTTCGACAGGTTGTTTGAAGGGGGAGCACAAGGCGAAGTGGAGATCGTGGGATATTATCCCCTTCTTAGGGAATTTTTGGGTTTAGGGTTTATGTAACATGTATGGGATGCCGGTCCATGGATTTACCCATGCCTTGGCCCCTTTTGTAATGTATAAATAGAAAGCTAGGTGATGTAAATAAGAGGGACCTAGATGTGTAATGTGGTCGGTGAGCTAAGTGTGAACAGTTGTGGATGCTTCGTGCATACTGTGTGTTAAGAAATTCCAGAGCTAAGTGCAAGTGATTGTAAGAATCTTGTGTGCAGATTGTAAGAAGGATTTGTGATTGAACCTATCTCGGGGAAGGAGGATCTGGCAAGGTGCATGCAGATCTCATGTCCTATGCAGAGTGGGTTCTTGTGGCTTTGTTCTTGTAGAAGATTGAAAGAAGGCAATAAAGAAGAGAACAATTGGTGGAAGTAGCCCCACATTGGGGTGAACCACATATATCATGTGTTGTGGTTGCTTTGTGTATTATAGTTGTTATGTTATTGATGTGATTTATTCTTAGTGCAGTGATATATGCTAGATGCATCTGATATAGTAGTTGAGTGCTTAGTAATTTGAATGAATGCTAGATATGATCTATTTATATATGCTAAGTGCTTAGATGTATTAGATCTTGTTGAATATTTAACTGCTCTGTAACTAGGGTTTCAACCTGCGATGTGAATAAGGGTTAAATATGGATGAATGTTAACTACTAAGTGATCCGTTAAGTGTTGTAATCACAGATCTGTCTCCCAGCTAGGTTGCAAACACTTGAGTTTTGCAACCACCCCTGCCTCTACCTCGGGTGAGACTTTATCTTCTTTGTAGGTGCTGCCGAAAGGGCTGATAGTTAGGGTTTTGTTGGTGCGTTGTTGAAGTTTAGAACCTTGGGTCTGCCCCTGTGCCAACAACAGTATCGACCATATAGAACAAAAATATTTACATGGTTCACCCTCTCCCTAGGGCTACATCCACAGAACTGTGTTTATTGATATAATAGATGAAAACATACCATTCTATATGTGCACTTAGTTGTAGATCCTTATTTCTCTTCCTCTTTATTCCCCCTCCCTACGCACCTAGCTACCGGTTCGATCATCACAGTGAGATGAAGATCCAAAATACAAGTGTTGTTCTTGAGTTTATACTTAAGGCTTCAAAGTATAATGTCAAGGCATCTGAAAAATAAAGAGAGTTTAAAATATGAAAAGAAAATCGATTCTTTAGGGAAAGAAGCTATGGCTGATTTCTAAGTTGTCTTTGCCTAGATTCCCAATGTTCCTAGATGCTTATGTCCTATTCAATCACTACCCATGAACGTTCAAGCTCAAACCGGGTGTTATCAGTCTCTAAAATGGTATTAAACAAAGTTAAAGCGATGTTGGTCAGATCTTTAATACCGGGCTCAATATTAGGTTGTCTTGCAACAAGTACAGTCATGGAGAAAAGAAAATCAAAAGATCTGTTGTTTTTTATCTTTGTTTTTTCTAATATTAAATTATATGAGGAAATCTCCTAAAATTGATTAATGATATAACAGTTTAGAGGTCGTTTTCCATGTCTAAGTCAAATCCAAAAATAATGCATGTGATGAGAGAAAAACATGAAGTTGCTAACAAAGTGAGGCATCAATCGCAGAAGAATCTTACTCTGCTACAGAAGAAGAAAATAGATGAGAAACTTTTAATGAAGCATAAAATGTAGTAATCTAACTAACTCACAGTTCTTGTATTTGCTAATAGCAAACAAAAAGGAAAATCTGTAAACAATCAGATAACTAAATAAACATATAACCACAATAGATGTTGTACTAATTTGTGATTAGTCATTCATCAAAGACATACGAACAAAGATGTTGGAATATGAAAGAACAGAAGAACACATAACTCGGGATTGAAGAAATATGGATTCTATGGTTTGCAATTGTCTTAATTCTCGAAAAGGAGAGTTTTCTTCATTTCCATCGGCCAAGAAAAATCCCTCTTTAACTCTTTTGAAATTATATTTATACAAAATATTACCAACCCTAGACGGTTGGAATTCTCCTTACTCCTAGATGCTAATGGTTACAAAATGAAACCCTGAACCGTTTCACTTGGTTACTTTATGTCTCTCTCTCATATCGACAGAACGGGCATGCATGTGTTACTTCATTGATTCTTTGAAGTACTTCCTTCACATGGCTCGAGACACTCGACACACCTGCTTAGAAATTGTACTAAAATTCTGGAAGGCTCTGTCACATCCTTTGTCTCAAAAAGATACATCTTTCTCTGTAATTTCGGAAACTTGTCTTCAATCCTTTTACCTTCAAAATTTATTGACTGCAAATGTAAATATGGCTTTACCATCCATTTATCCATTTGAGCAACGTCAACCTATTTCAAATGTGAAATTTAAATTTGAGCTTCATTTAATCTTTCTTTGATGTCCAGTTGATGCTTTATAACATTGATTTGTCCTAGTACTCCAGCATAATCATCCTTTCCAATTCCTAGTCATTTTTTTTCTAGCAAATCAAAAGCCTCTTCACAATATTCCTTTATTTATTTTTCCATTTTCTTACTCTTGGCTATATTTTCCTCCCATGCCTTTAGTATTATATCTCCCTTGATTTGTTCTGCTACAGTCAATCTGGGAGTCACTGGTACCTCTTCTCTAGCCAAAGATATGAATGCCTTTTGAAAGGTGGTTCAGGCTGCAGTAGCCTCTTTTTCTCTAAAAGCAATATTATCTAATGATTGGACCATCTCTCGAAAATAATATTGGATGATCTCTACCTTAGAAAACCGCTTTGTTGTGCTGCTTCCAACTCTTGATGCACTTCTAGTGCCTGGGCTTGAAACACTACTATATTTACAACCTGGATTTCAGTAGAACTTAATTTAGCTTGCAGCTACCTTACTAATTATTCTTGATGGATGACCTACCCTTGACTTGCTTGAGCAGTCTTGTGTGCTTCTTCAAGATCAGATTTAAGTTGTTGGATTTCTTTTCTGTCGTTGGCTCTTGCCTATTCGAGTCCTTTTTTGACCTCATTTTTTATATTATTCTCTGCATCCCTTATTTGATCTCGCAGTTGAATTATCATTTGATTCCTCTGCCTCATCCTTTCTTTCAGATTATCAACAGAGAATAAGTTGGTCATTGAAAAAGCTCCCAAAGATCCTGCCACCTCTGTAGCGAAATATTCATCTTCCAAATTTTGCCCATCTAATAATACTATGTTCCTTTTGACCATTGTACCTTCTTTCGGGTGAATTTCTTGTTTCACCATAGCTTTCCTATTCTTACTGAAAAAGAAGTCAGAGGAAGGTATCTCTTCAATAGAGATTGGAATAAGATCACTTACATATATAACTTCAAGACTAGGAGTCCCAAAACTTGACTGTAAAGGGGTTAATGTTGTAATAGGACTACTCAATTTTGTGAATTATGTTCCTTCTGTTGTTTTGGAGGTACTAGTAGGAGTAGTTGACGATAAAGGGAATATCATTTGACTATGTTTTAGAAGTGTCTCGAATTTGAACTTTGTTTCAGACTCTGGATGTTTTGCCTGGGAGTTTGTAATCCTTGTGAAGACACCTTGGGATTCTTTGGGGTTTCCTCAGTAGTTTGTTTACCAAAGGACATTGGTTCAAATCCTGTAGGTATAGTTCCTTGTTCTAGAGGAGTGATTATCGATTCTCCTTACAGTATCCTGGGCAACCCACTTCGTCTATGATTTTGGAAAGTGAAAAAGATGGCATGTAGGTCAGGGGGTAACACTTGGACTCTGTCTAGTACCTCCTCATAAACTTTGATTCTTTGAATATGTCATAATAGGGGGAGTATTCATGCTCATATTTTTTCATATTACATTGAGCTAGGTGATATTCCAAAATTTGATATGGATCATGCCTTCTAAGCTCGACATCCACCAGTTTAACATCCTCTAATGCTGCAACTTCTACCTTGGAATGACCAAAATTTAGCAGTGAAAACCTTCCAACCTGTAGAGGAAAAGCTGGCCATAATTTCTTTTGAACTGCCTTAAGTTCTTTTTCGATGCCTCCTATTATTATTTGGTAATCCACTTCCCTACACACTAGTCTGTTAGGTAGAAACCTTGGGAGAGCATGAGGGGGAATTGAGCACCCGAAAACTCTAATATAATAGAAATTATTTTCAATAAACCAATCTACAACTATTTTAACGTTCTCCATAATTTGCTCTAAAATCGGAGGGGGTGGATAACCATATAATGCTTGATGCACAGGAATCACTACATCATGATAGACTTCATAAAAGAAATATTTTACCTTTTCTTCTCATAATTTAGAATGATAAAAATGGATAGGTTATGTGCAGGTTGGGTTTCAGTTCCAATTCATCAATGGAAATGGAGTTATGTAACAGATGGAATCCATGACATACACAGACTTATAAAAGTTGCAGGTTGTCCCTTTGACTTCGTCGTTTGGTACCCAACAATTTCTTTGGTTAGGTTATCTGACAGGATCTTAGCCCAATCGAAAGTGAAGCCTTCGACTACCTCATGCATGATTGATACCCATTCCACCGAGAAATGAGTAGGTATTTTCCTTCCAAATAATCTACATAACATAATGGATATATAGACCATATATTCATTTAATTATGTGGTGGCATAAACACCATGAGAATGAACTCTGAATTACGTTGGAATTCCCCACCATGTTTTAATTATATCTGGATAGGTTTGGTCAAATTCTGCACATTCCTTTAGTTGAAAATCTTCTACAAATGCGGAATTATAAATATATTTAGAAACAAGGGATAAATTGTACATTACATGAATGTGTTCTTTCCTGAAAGAGTCGATGACAGCCTTTTGATGATTTATGATGCTCATGGTCTGCACATCAGTGTTCACTAGAGCCCAGATTATTGTATCATTGTATGGCATGAGCTTCAGTCATGTAGCTATTTTATGAAGTTAAGACTCTGCTATAACTCTGAGTTTAGTTCTATTCTTATCAGTCTTTTCATCTCCAGAATCATCTGGGCAATTTATGACTTCGTACTCGAAGATTTAAAAAATTTTCATCCATGACCTGATTGAATCTACTACATGTGGTGTGGTATCAGACAGAACGTCCGAGTTCAGATTTGAGCCCTCACCAGCCTTGTCACTCTTCTTTGACATTTTCCTAGGTGTCATGATGCCTATGATAAAAGAGAATACTTGTTACAGAGGAGAAGGGGTAAGCTTTTCTTGAGTAAAACTTATTACTTTGCTGAAAATGAGAATGAAATTTGAAATAAAAACTTTTAGTCACCCTCAGTCTGCCTTAATTCGAGCATGCTTCTACGAACGATGAATTTATTGGTTTTAATGAGGAGAGTACAACTGGAGATACACGCCTTACACTATAAAATATTTTTGTTGATCCAAAATAAATGCTTCCCAATATCGGCGATTCGCGATCGAGAGTTTTTGGTGTAACATCATTGAAAAATCCTGAAATGCAAAAGTGCAAAAAAATCAATTTATATTATTAATTTTTTGGTTAGAGGTTAAATTAAACATGCTTAAGAACTTAATGTTTTCGGGACTTCATTCTTCAGGGTTTTTTGGGTGTGATGCATGATAATTCCCCGATTCCCAAAAATGTGACTGGTTGAAATCAATTATATTAAGTATGTTTAACCTTTTTTAATTTATCGCAATTAAAAAAAAAGGATTTCATGACTTTGTAAATCGGGATTTTGAGATTTTTCTTGAGGTGGGATTTCCGAAATGTGAAATTACAATAAGTTTTAATTATCGTTAAACATTCTTAATCATTTTTAATTAACTCAATTTAATTTTTAAACTAACTTTCACGACTTCACATATCGGGATTTTGGAGTTCATTGTATGTCAAATTGCTTACATCGCGAAACCCCGAAACCCGATACTTTGGAAGTTGTCTTAGTTTTTTAACTTTTTAAACAAAGGGAGGCTCCAATATTTAAAAAACTTTTAGACCATTGGATTAATTAGAAGACTTCATTCGACGGTGATGTCTAGTGCATTCTTGTTTTTATTTAAACAAGAAATGAAATTTCTTTTAGTCTAGAGTTTAGAAAAATATATATGTTTCCAACATAGGCTCCATCTAGGGATCTCGTCTCCTTGCGGGATGAGAAAAACATGTATACCGAGTGCCTTTATTGGGTAAATGGATTCATTATTGCATTTTTGTGAAACACATTCTGAAAGAAAACACAAAGAAGGACTTAGGACTTCATCCATACCTCTGAAAACTTTCAAAACTTAATCGTTCATCGATCTTGAATTCAGGCTTTAATTACTTCCTTCTCTTAAACTAATTTTAGAATTGCTTGAGGTAATAAAAACAACCTTAATCAATCTATCAGACTTTGTTCGATTTTATTCGCATCAAGGAAAAGTGATTTTAATGTTTTAAACGGGGAGTCTCATGTTAGCTTAGAATGTAGATCTAGTATGAAAAATGAAATAGTTGTCAGAGTATGTTATAATACATGTATAATATCCTTATAGATATCATAGACATTGCTTCACTGTCAGTGAGCCTGTTCAGTACCCCAGTGAAGTTATCTAATTCCCATATTGAATTTCCTTTCATCACTTCAATTAATAACTTTTCATTTAAATGTTGAGATGAGGGCAATCATTTTATGAATTTCCTTTCATCATCTCTATTTAGACTAGATGGGGGAAATCATTTTATGAATTTCCTTTCACCATCTGTCTTATATTTAATCAAACATGAAGTGAGGGAAATCAATTTGTACATAATGAAATATACCAGGGATGATATCCATTTATATTTTATCAATAGAGGTATGTTAACTCACTTTGATTACTCTGAACTAATCATCTTCTAAATATCAAAACATCTTCGCTTACCAGGAAGTTTTCATGAGGAATATTTATTTTCCAGGGACTTTCCTTGAGAAAATTTAATCATTTTAAGTCTGGTAGAAGGATTAAAGAAATTAGGCTTAACTCAAACATACTTTGTATTTCAGTTAAAGTCGGGAATATCATTAGAATTATTGCCTAATCTCAAGTCGAAAACTTGTCCTTAAGCTTTCAGAGTCAAAGTGAAGATTTTTTTTTTTTTTTTTTTTGGGTCATAATATGTGTAACTCTTATGAAACTTGACAAACTGTTCAATATCTTTTTTGTTTATTGCAGGTTGTGAGACGAAGAGTTCATATGAAACTTCTGACAATTTCATTAATATCTTTTTTGAAAATTTTGACTTGGGTTAACAAGACGAAAGTTCATACCTCAGAATTTTTCTACATTTTTTGTTAAGAAAATTGTTAGTTTATCACCTATTTTGAGGGAGATTCAATGTGAGTATTGATTCCTGCTAGAGATTATCACCCTGTTATTAGCCCATATCCTGCAATAAGATGGATCATGAAAAATGTCAGGAATTATTTGTTGATAGGAAAGATTCATGTTTCATATTATATATATATACACACATATGATTGTTATTCAGTTAAATCAACTAACTTGTTTCAATTTACAATGAAAATAAAAACCTACCAAAGGACGCAAATTATAATAAAAAGTGAAAACCAAACCAATATGTACAATGAGATTTTGGAACTATATTAATGCATGTTATTTTTGAGGTAACGCCCATTGATAGGGGTGTTAAGGATCTTTCCATCAAGATTTTCTAACGACAATGCATTATTTCCCTTGGAGGCTGAAATTTTGTATGGTCTGCACCAGATCTAATCAAACTTACCATATTTCCCAACATCTTCTTTTCTGGCTTCCCATTTTAGAACCAAATTACCAAGGAGGAATTCCCTATATTTAGCTTTTTGGTCAAATAAGGCTTTCATATTATCTTGATATTTTTGTATTTTGTCATCTACTTCAGCCCTATTTTGCTGAACTTCAATCAATTGATTTATCCTCCGGGTAATTTCATTTGGCTCTTCTTTTGAGTCCTGCAGAGTTTCATTACTGGCAGTGCTAGATTTATGGGTAAAATAGCGTCAGTAACATATACCATCTGAAATGGAGACATTCGGATTTACTATTTTGTGCCTATCATGTTAGCCCATAAATCATATTTTAAATGTGCATGCCATGCTTTCTTATTTTCGGTTAGTACTTTTTTAATTATAGTGATTAGGATTTTGTTAGATGACTCAGCTAATCCATTGCCATTTGGATAGTAGGTCGTGGAGTTTCCTAGCACAATATTATACTTTTGGAAAAATATTATCATGTCCATGGATTTGAAGGCCTGAGCATTATTAGTAACTATTTTTCAAGGACAGCAAAATCTTGATAGAATATTCTCCTCCAAAAAACTGATCACTACTGTGTTTGTTTCTTTTCGTGTAGGAATAGCTTCCACCCATTTAGTAAAATAGTCTGTAGCGGTCAGAATCCATTTATGTTGAGCACTCGAGTGTGAATGGATTTCTCCAATAAAATCAAGACCCCATTGCTGAAATGGAGCTTCAGTTTTAACTGGAACTAAAGGTATTGTCGAAATTTTTTGCTTGCTTGTAAACAACTGACAAAGATTACAAGTTCTAACTTTAGCTTTTACATCAGTGAATAATTTCGGCCAGTAATACTTGGCTCTTAAGATTTTATAAGTCATTTCTCTCCAAGCATGGTGTCCTCCACACACTCCTTCATGGAATTCATTTATAACTTTTTCTGTTTTGGATTCTACTATACATCTTAGTAAGAAACCTAGGGGATCTTTCCAATATAATTGACCATCTACAATACACTATTTTACAGCGTGTAACTTCAATGTCCTATATTTAGATTGGGTTAGGTCCCTAGGGCACTGAAGGGTCAGTAGATAAGAAACAGTGTTGTTGTACCAAGTTGAAGAAGAGAATTTTTCTAAAATTTCAGTTGCGGGCACAGTAACATCAAGCTTGTCTATCTCTAAAAATCCTTCATATTCCTGCAGATGATTTATTCTGAGTGCTTTTAGATTTGATTCAGCCAAAAATTTAGCTAATCCCTAGCCTTTAATAAGTTTTTTCGATTTAACTTCCAGGACGAACTCCTGAATTTTGGCTAACCATCTACCTCTCCTTCCATCGCTATCAGGTTGAATCAGTATATCCTTAATAGAACTGGTGGGTACATAAGCAATGATCTTTGAATGTAGCACATAGGTTCTGAAAGATTTGAGAGCTTTCACCATTGTGTAATATTTCTTTTCCAATATATCATATTTTAGCTCAGAATCTCTAAGAATTTTACTAAAGAATGCAATTGGCTTCTCAAAACCCTCATCATTCTTCTATAACAATACGACTGTAATAGTATGCTCGAAAGCAAATGAAAAAATAAAAAATTCTTTCAAATAATTAGGACTTGCTAGTACTGGTGCTTCACCTATGACCTTCTTAAAATGTTCGAATGATTCCTTAGCCTCGCTCTTCCACTTTACCTCGTTGTCCTTCTTAAGCATATATGTAATCAATTTTACGATTTCAGTGAAATTCGGAATGAATGTTCTCAAAAAAATTATTTTCCCTAAAAATGACTGAATTTCTTTCCTATTCCTGGGAATAGTAATAGTATCTATTGCTTCAATCCTTTTCGGGTCAATTTTAATTCCATCCTTAGACACTATATGGCCCAAGGGTTTACCTTCTTTCATTGCAAAATGATATTTCTTGGGATTCAGAGACAAACCAAATTTGCGACATTTTTCGAAAGTTTGCTTGAGGTGTACTAGATGTTCTACATCAGATTTAGAAAAAACAGTTATATCATCGAGATAAATAACAACAAACTTATCTCTTCGCCGACGAAGGAGATGTCCATACCTCGTTGGAAAGTTTCTCATGCATTCATTAAACCAAAAGGCATTTTATCATACATAAAGGTACCCCAAAGGGTAGTGAACGTAGTTTTCTCTTTATCAACTTGATGTACTGCAATTTGATTGTTACCCGAAAAGCTATCAATCATATACATTCTATTAGCTCCTACTACTTTCTCTAAAACGTGATCCATTTTAGGCAATGGATAATTGTCTTTGAGTGATGATATATTTAAATTCCTAAAGTCTACACACAGTCTGATTTCACTGTTTTTATTTCTTACTGGGACTAAATTAGCTACCCATTCAGAGTATCTGAGTGAGACAATGATCTTGGAATCTAGAAGTTTATTTACTTCTTTCTCTATCAGAGGCAGCAATATAAGGTTAATCTGTCTGAGTTTCTCCCTGAATGGTTTGACACCTTGTTTTAGAGGAATTTTGTGTTCCATTATAGTGGTGTCATAATTTCTTAATTCATCATAGGACCAAGAAAAAACATCTTTATATTGCCTAAGAAACTCATCATACTTACTTTTTATTTCAGGAGGAAGGTAATTAGATAATTTTACCAACCTAGGAATTTCTTTGGTGCCTATATCACAATCTTCAACTTCTTTTGGATGAGGCTGTAGAGTGGACTTCAAAGGAATGTCGTCATGATTAAATAACCTCTCTAAGGGGATCAGGCCTTTGGGGATCTGATTATTTTTCAAAATAAGCATACGATGATTAGCAATCTTATCTTGAAACTCTTGAAGATATTCGCCTTCCTACATGATCCAAGCGGGATCATTCTGATTTTCTTAGTCGACATGTGTTTCGGCAAAGTCATCCACCATTTCTAAAAATTTCCTGATTTGTTCATCATCCTCGAAAACCTGCCAATGTTGTATATTATTCGGTATGAAAGGTCTATGTATCATCTCTATATGGTATTTAAGTTTGAAAACCATTGGAGGCACAAAGGTTGAGGCCGCTTTAGCCAATGAATCTGCCCGTTGATTCTCAGTTCTAGGGATGTAATGAGCATTAACCAATGAGAAAAAATTCTTGATTAGATCCCAGGAACAGTTCCTATAAGATCTCAACCTTGGGTTCTTAGCTTGGTATTGATGATTAATTTGTTTTATGATCAGTTCAGCATCACCATAGACTTCTAAGTTCTTAATCTTTAATTTTATGGCAGCTTCTAATCCTAAGACTAGGTCCTCATATTCACATACATTGTTAGTGTAATCTATGTCCCATTGTAATCTGTAAGAAAAAGGAATAATGAACTCATCGTCGGGTGCCACAAACAACACTCTAGCTCCTACTCCTTCACAAGATGAAGCACCATCAAAATACATTTTCCAAACTCCAGAACTATATACATCTTTACTTATCTTTTTTTTTTTTTTTATGTACAATTTTCTTCTATACACACATCTAAATCATAATCAATGGATAAAATACAATTCCCTAAATCTTGATCGACAATATAAACAGGGTAGTTATTTGGATTCAACGGATCACTTACCGTAAATGCCAACCTTGTTTCTATGTACAAGTGTGTGAATTGTCCTATGAAGATCGGGATCATGGTGTATGTCATGTCAAGTTGGAGGGATCCTCCGATTTTGGTGCCCCAAGACCTGGATAACAACATTCCATACTTTGGAGGTATATCAGTGACAACCACATCCATCTGAATGCTTTTTATAGGAATCTGTGTAAGATTAACTACTAAATATTTTATCATACCTATACATTTAACCTTTCTCAAATAAAAAGAATACAAATCTCCATATGGTCGAGTGATTTTGAGACCAAGTCTATCCATAATGGCTTTGGGAGTTACATTGTGAGAAGCTCCAGAATCCAACATGCAATTATGGAGCAGGTGATCGTGCACAGTTAGTGTAATATAGAAAGGGGCGACAGTATCTCTGGCACCTTCAAAATGTGGACCAAAAATTATATTAGGCTTATCGTCTTCTAAATTTATAATGTCAACCTAGCTTTCATTATCTGAAAAATTAATCATTTTAGCAATTTTCTTTCTATATACCAAGTTTTTTGCCAGTTCAACTAGAGGTATAGGGATTTTGATTTTATTAATTTCATTTTCTAGACTAAAATTTCTCGTTGTCTTATCAACTTCTCTGATTTGGATTTCTATCCCCTTCTTTTTTGGTTTATTAATTTGTGATGTCTTTGTTTCAGCCATGGGAATATCTTCTTTCCTTGTATTAATAATTGGTGTTTCTGTTGGATTTGTCTTGGTAGACTCTGTATCAGCAGTCTTGGTTTTAACACTCTATTTTTCAGCAGTTTTGAAGTTGTCTCGTCTGTTTCCCCTTGTTATCACCATAACAATTTTTAGATAGGATCCAAGTTTCATAAATTTAGAGAAGAGCTACATCATTGGGGAAACGCGATAGTCTGGAGGACCGGGCTACATCTGGCGGCATGTGGACAAATGTAGTGGAGATGCAAAAGGTGGGATCCGACAGGTTGTAGATCTTGGAGTAGCCTGGATCAACAACCAACAGCCATATCGGGCGATGAAATAGCGCGAGACTTAATTATTCGAGGGTAGTCCAGGGAAAACCATCATGGTTTCATTCATGGACGCGTGGCGCCCTCAGAGGGACATCAGGGTGAAAAGTGGTCCACCCAAAACCGCTTTTCCTCATCCCCAAAATTTATGAAAGACAAGTGCTACAGATATTTTTGTGAAATTTCTAGCGAAATTAAGTTGGGGGATTAAACCATTTGCAGACGAATTCGATCATTGCACGCATATCAGTTTTCAAGTCTCAATTTCCATGATTTCAAGCAATTTTGACCAGCTGTCTTCCAAGGTGAATTCTGGGCAAACCAGAGAAGATTTTGAGAAACTGAAAGAGTTTTATACTCAACA
>SNQJ01S0013852.1:224645-267341 GCA_010110895.2 Picea sitchensis
TATGTTTTCCAAGTATGCAAGACTCACATGGGGGAATTTGCTCTTTAAATATAGGAAGACCTTTGACCATGGAGTTCTTCTGAAGAAGACTTAGACTCTAAAATGGTAGATGTCCAAATCTTGTATGCCAAACCATTGTTTCATTTAGGGTAGATGCACTTTGTGCATATGGTTGAATCATATTTGCAGTTCTAAGGGTAAGGGGAAACATCCTATTTGGAGTCATATGGATTTCAGAAATCAGTTTTCTACTGGGGTATTTGTTATATATTTTGCAAGATGTTCCCTCAAAAAGTACCTTATAGCCATGTTCAATGAGTTGTCCTACACTTAGAAAATTATGTTTCATATCTGGTACAAGATAGACATTGTTTATGTCTTTCTTTACATTCTGTTTAGTAAGAATAGCAACAGTTCATTTTCCTTGAACTTTGACTAAATAATCGTTTCCAAGTGTAATATCAGATGAGATTGAAGAATCAATGCATGAAAGTAATTCTTTGTTACCTGTCATGTGATTGCTGCATCCACTGTCCAGTAACCAGAGATCTTTAGGTTGTTGTTCAGTCTTGTGGCATGAGAGAAACATACCTCTTGAGTTTTCTCCCGTGTGATTTGAAACATGAGCTCTGCCTGAGAGTTGATCTGTTTGCTTCTTCCTACATTCTGATTCATAGTGCCCATACTTTTTGCAGTAATAGTATTGAATGCTTGATTTCTCATTTGATCTTCTCCCTCTGCCTCTTTGAGGATGGAAATTTTGATGTTGATTTTGTTGTTGTTGTCTTTGACCTTGGAAATTTTGATTGGAATATTGTTGTCTGTTACCTCCACTGGAGTGAGGGTTACTTTGATTGCTCCCTCTTCCTTGGTGACCTCTGCTTCTTCCTCTGCCTCTCCCTTTTCTGAAGGAGAATTGAGTTTCGAAAGCATTGGAGATTGACTCATCTGTGAGATGCAGTCTGGTCTCATGTGTCACCAAAGAACCAATTAATTCATCTGTTGAAAATCTTGATAGATCCTTGGATTCAAGGATTTTTGTTACAACCATTTCAAATTTCTTTGGTAAACTTCTGAGAATTTTCTCAACAATGCGTTGATCAGTGATGGTTTCACTAGTCAATCTGATCTGGTTCACGATGCCCATGAATCTGGTCATGAACTGATCCACATTTTCGGACTCTGTCATCCTTAGAGTCTCAAATTTCATCCTCAAGGTCTACAGTTTAACTTTTTTGACCCTGTCATTTCCTTGATATGAAGATTTAAGAATATCCCAGGCCTGTTTGGAAGTACCAGTGCCTATGATTTTTGAGAAAGTTGAATCATCCACAGAATTCTGAATCCAAAATTTCGCTTTATTTTCTTTGTTCCTCAGTGTTTCCTGAGCAATTCTCTGCGCATTTGTCATGGCAGAAAGGGTGGTTGGATCTGGTTCCACATATCCAAGATCCACTGGCTCCCAGAACTCTTTTGCTTGCAAAAAGGATCTCATCCGAAGAGACCAGAACTCGTAATTCTTTCCCAGAATAATCGGACCCTGAGTTGGTCCTAAATTGCTAGACGACATATTGTTTTTGAAAAAAAATCTCAGAAAAAATAGAGGGAAATTTCGTATTTACCTCCGATCGCCGAAACGCCGATTTGTCGATGGCCAAAGGGATCTTATCGGCCTTGAATTGGATTTTTCCGCGGTGCAATGTGACCACGCGCCTTGTTGTTAAAGCTCTACTGGCTTTTTCGGTTCTTTGTCAGACAATTTGTCGAAATGTGAAAGTTGCCTTTGGACAATTTAACGGTCCAGATCTTCCTGTGATCTAACGGTCCAGATCTTATCGGGATATCGCGAATCGAGACTTCGTGAACCCTGATGACGAGCTCATCTAACTCCTCGATTCCGTGATCTCCGATATACCGATTTCTCGATAGGAGACTTTTTCCTTCGGGAGATTTCCCGAATGCTTTGATCTCCTCCACGCGTCCTCCTATGATAGACGGTCCTAACCACTTCTCACGATTTCGATACTTCAACTGCTGAGGACGTCTCGTCTTCAGGATTCATGATTTTTCGAATCTCATAATTCCGATGCACTCTCCTATCAGGATTTTTCCGATGGCCTCGATTTTTGCCACGCATCCCAACAGATGGAAGGCTCAAGGCTGCTTCGGGGTTTTCACTATGGAGATTCCCGATCCCTTGTTTTGACGAGATGACGTCAGCTGGGCCCCAAAACAGATCTTTCCTCCTGTCGGGATTTTGGACTTCGCAGTTCTGAAATGCTCATGTTTCTTGTCCTTAGGATTCGTTAAATGTTGAATCCCGATATGCTGATGTCCCTTTCCTTTTAGGGACTTTTCCTGAGTCCTCAGATTTATGCCACGCGTCCCCTTGAGATGGATGGTCCTCGTCGTTTCGCGAGTTCGTGACTTGCAACTCCAAATTTCTCTGACAACTTGAAACCGTGATTGCCAAAACGCTGACGGTTTCCTCGATGTCTGCCACGTGTCCGAACAAATGGACGGCTGAGATCTTATCGCTATTCTGTGAATCATGATTTCACGAGTTTATAACTCTTGTTGCGACGGTCTTTCAAAACCGTGAACTCTGAAATGTAGATTCGACGACACTTGGATCTACTGCCACCTGTCCTCTGAGATGGACGGCTCACAAGTGCTCTCGGGATTTCACGATATCGCGTATCGGAGTTTTGAAGAGCAGTCTCTCGCTCGTCCAACTCCCGATTCCCAATTTTGCGATGGGATAAGATCGACGTCTCACGATCTTTCTTGATCCAATGGTCCAGAATGACTCGTCATTTCACAATTCGTGAATTCTCACGATAGTCTTCTGACCTTTACACCTTGCGAGTCAGCGAAGTGTCGCGATCTCACTACGTGTCTCTTGATGGATAGTCCAGATGATGTCGGGACTTCACAAGTCCAAAATTTCTCTTGTGCACTTCAGAGGACTAAACCTCGTGCACTTTCTCACTGATCCAACAGCGGTTGGGCCTCTGCGCAAGATCTAACGGCTGAAACTCTTTCGCCTTTTCCGCGCTCTCCTCGTCCCTTCTGAACTAGTTTCCTGCTTCGTATCCATTCTCAGGACGAATCTTATGGACACAACGGTTGTTCTTTGAACCCGAGACATGTTCTTTGCTCTTGTGGAAGAAAGATCTGTGAATCTTTCAAATATTTGAAAGAAATTCACGGATTCTTTGTTCACTGCTTCAATCTTTGACAGATTTGAGCGAATTTCAAAAAAATTTAAATGATGCTACCTTCTGTAGCAATCTTTAACGATTTGAACGAATTCTTCGAGTTCTTTAAACATTATTTCGTTCTGCAGCTCTTCTTTTTCAATCTTTAACGATTCTTGAAAAATGTGCAAGAATCTTTAAAGTGTCTTCTTTTTCGGTCTCTGCTTCCTCATTCTTTCGAGCGTAGTACGCTCTACAACTTCTACAAGCCTCGTACATTGATCTTTTGAGAGTATTACGGAAATCTCTCCAAGCCTTGTGAAAAGTCTGTGTCACGTGCTCTCAAGATCCGTGAAGCTCTACGGTGTGAGGATCGTGTTTCTCTCCAGACTGTGTGAAGAGGATTATTGTTGAAGCTTTGATACCATGACAAACTGTGAAGAAAGAAATGTAGAGAGAAAGATAGAACAGAAAACAATATATTCAAATGTATGAAGAACTGAAGAGATTTCAATGCAATGTGAAATGGCTGAGCTAAATAGGCTCAAGCAAGACAAGAATAGAAAGTACAGTTGTCC
Organism: Picea sitchensis; assembly: GCA_010110895.2. Taxonomy (NCBI): domain Eukaryota; kingdom Viridiplantae; phylum Streptophyta; class Pinopsida; order Pinales; family Pinaceae; genus Picea; species Picea sitchensis. The sequence continues at coordinate 228,424 of SNQJ01S0013852.1, forward strand.
AGTACAGCTGGCAGTGTACAGTCAGACTATTGAGGTTACATTATGTTTAAAAGTAAAGCATCTTTGCGTTCCCAGTTGATGAGGAAAGATAGAAGTGAGAAAACATTTGGCAGTCTAATACGCCCAGATCACAAATTACTAATGTAATCAATGGTAAATATTCATATCGGGGAGAGAAAATAATCGATGTTTAACTTTTCTAAAGCGTCCCGATATAAAAACAATGGTAAAGTGAACGGGGTACATGGCAGCTAATGATTTATATCGGGGACATTAATGGTGTAATTAAAACCGCCCCCAACACTCACTGATATGGCATACGAGTCAATGTTGAAAATAACACTAAGTAGCGAAGGAGGAAATGTAATTTTCCTAGCGCGCAACACACAAGCACCAGCCCGAAAGGAAGCTTCATTTTCATTTTATTTATTTACAAGTTTCCTCCCAAAAGATGCCATTGAAGTACTTTTGTACATCTTATTGGCATGTTACTCCCGAAAATTATCTAGGTTTGGACTTCCATGTCCATCAATTTACAAGTTTCCTCTGAAATACTTTCATTTATTATTAAAAAGTAGGATCCTTGTTTGCAGAAAACACCATTGTCATTTTCAGGGTGAACCATTACAGAAATTATTGGAAAAGATGTTGGTCCGAGAAATGTGTTGGTTGTACTTGAGGCCTCCTCTGAAGTTCTGGTTCAGAGACAGATTACTATGTTATTAAATCCAAGTTTTCATTATGCACGTTATTTTTATGATGAGTTAATTGATATACTTTCTTTCATTGATGTTTTATGGGTGGTGTTTTTTTTAAATCATTGTTAAATTTCACTGCGAAGATCAAAAAGTACCTAGAATGGGCGCGAAAGTTGTGATAAAGATTATACTAGTCAAATCTTGCAGTTCTTGATGTATATGTGTGATTGCTTGCAAAGGTTGTGAGGTGAGCCAAGGCAAATAAAGTGTTTCAGTCACACAGGTTTCTCAATGTTAAGTTGTCGCTCGTCGTGGACAATTGTTATATAGAGTTGGACAGTGGTGAACGGGGTTCCCTTTTATTACAGCTGGATTGTTGCTTGAGTGTGATATTATTTAGCTAGATATACATTGTTGATGTATTTCATGATTTAGTGCTATATGTTATATCCATTATGAGATATTATTGCCTGTTGATAAAGACCCAGCGACCATTTGCTGAACTAAGACATCAAAGAGGAGCTAAAAATTTTGTTCACCATGAACACAGAATATATTCAAAGGCCAACAGAAGATGAGTGCACATCCATATCGATCATCTAGGTGATTGATTGGAGGGACTCTACCAAGTATCTGAGGATTAATTAACAATGACATTTTACCGAAGGATAATGGTGATGGGTCAAAGTAGGGTATGGACGTGTTTTGGGAACAACCCAATGGATAAGCACTTGGTCTACAGTTCTTTGCTACCTCGCAGGGAGGATAGCATCCCCAGTTGGAGCCTATGTTATCACCATAACAATTTTCAGATAGGATCCAAGTTTCAGAAATTTAGAGAAGAGCTACATCGTTGGGGAAATGCGATAGTCTGGAGGATCGGGCTACATCTGGCGGCATATGGACAAATGTAGCAGAGATGTGAAAGGTGGGACCCGACGGACCGTAGATCTTGGAGCGGCCCATATCAATGGCCAACAACCATATCGGGTGATGAAATAGCGCGAGACTTAATTATTCGAAGGTAGGCTGGGTAAAATCGTCGTGGTTTCATTCGTGGATGTGTGGCGCCCTCACAGGGACATCAGGGCGAAAAGCGGTCCACCCAAAACTACTTTGCCTCGTCCCTGAAATTTCAGAAAGACAAGCGCTACAAAGATTGTTGTGAAATTTATAGTGAAAGTAAGTTGGGGGATTAAACCATTTGCAAACAAATTCGATCATTGCACGCATATTAGTTTTCAAGTCTCAATTTCCATGATTTCAAGCAATTTTGATCCTGATTATATTCGGCACGAAATGAGATCGGAGATATAATAAAAAAATGCACAGAGATATCGCAGATATTCAATAATATAACATAAATACATCAGAGATACAACCATAAACACATATGTACAGTAATACACGATTTCTATTAATGAAATAAATGTACAGAGACTATAAAATAAAGAGTGAAAGACTCGATAGAATGGTGGCAGCTTATCTCTGAGAAGAGATGTGATAGCTACTCCCATTCACAAGAAGATGATTACAATGAGGCTTTGAAGGCCTTTTTGCAATAAATAGTAATGCCAAAAGTCCTAGACATCCAAAAACCTAACCCTAGGAGATGAAGCGCCAAAAGTCATGTGGGCCCTGTTTGGGTAAGCTAGTACATCAACTTACCGGAGTCATAACTTTTGCATACGATCTTTGTTTTAGGCATATGATAGCTCGTTGGAAATTTATCATCAAGGAGATTCATTTTGGAGGATCAATCATGCCTTCATATATCATTGGGAACCTCGATATCGAAAAACCTTCATTTGGGCCCTCAAAATGGCCCCAGAAGTTAAAAACTACTAAAAATAGTAAATTGCCAAATTTGCCAGAAAACTGTTTTGAGCCAGTCGAAAAAGGTGGGTGGCCACCGATATCCACCTAGATAAATACTCTCTCCTTAGGAAACAATGGTCTCCATTTCATTGATTTCCTGGGGGAGAGAGAAAAGCATTTGCTGAATATGCATCTTGGTGAACTACTTGCCTTTCTGGAGACGTCGCGTTGCTCAGTTTGTGGAAGTCTGTCACAAACCTGTTGAGGCTAAGGTTGTTCAACAAGTCGGGATACATGAGAGGACGGTGTGCAGAAGGAATATTTTCACTTTGTTGCAACCTTGTCGACCTGCTTTTATTGGATAGAAGGTGCTTAGGGCGAAGTTGTAGTAGTTGCAGTGTCCTTTTGTTCCCATTTTGAACAGATTGGGAAGAAGCTAAATTTTGAAGTATGAGATACTACCTTGCGGCACTTTTTAGGTGGAACAATAGTTAGAACTACCTTTGGTATTCTGTAGAGATTACCCCCTAGAGAAACAATGACACTGCAGGGTCGAGACTCATAAACAGCGTGGCACTTCCACATATATGGTTGGCCCAAGAGAACATCACATACATCTAGTGGGGAAACATCACAAAATACCTCATCCTTGAAGGGTTGGATTCCATATGAAAATCGACATTGTTGGCCGACATGAATATCTCGTCCTTGGCGAAGCCACCCGATGTTGTATGGCTGCAGGTGTGGTGTTGTCGACAATCCCAACTGTTTGACGACCTTTGCTGAGATGAGGTTCTTCTGGCTTCCACTATCAACAATAAAATGTAGTGGGGTCCCCTTCACCCACATATGTGAATGAAAAAGGTGCTCCCCTTCTTCAGGATCTGTTGGTTCTTCTGGTTGAATTGTTGTAGTCGCGACAATAGCAGTGGGGTCTACATCAATGATCTGTCCTTTACCAGTATTTTCAGAATCAGATTCTGAATTAGGGTTCGGCTCCTTGTCTTTGATCTCGGCCACCAATTATTGTTTTGAGTAACATTCATTGATGTTTTTCCAGGGGTTTTTGTGGAAATCGCACCATTTTCGGGTGTCCTTCTTTGTCTTCCCATGACCCTTCTTTTCATGTGGCTTGGACTAGTTTTCGGGATACTGTTTGTTAGGGACGTCTTTGTCATACTTTGGTTGTTGAGGATTTTAAAAACCAAAATCCCATTTGTTCTAGTGGTCAAATTTCTGCTCGATTTTAACAGCATATCGATAGGCAGCACCGAGTGATGAGATGTCCAGAAAAATCATTTTAGTTTGGATGTATCTATGTAGAGCCCCACGGTATTTTAGAACCAAATGTCATTCGAAGTCTTTGATACCCAGCTTGGTGCACAAGGTATGGAAGGTATTGGTGAACTCTGGAACTTCTTAGCTCCTCTATTGCCACAGTGTGGTCCATCTCATGTACTGCTCCTCATAGTTTCCAATAGGGTAATATTGTTCCTTTACCGCATCCACAAAAAAATCCCAAGTGTGATCAGCCCCATATATTTCAGACTGCTCTGTGGAACTCTACTCCCAATAAGTTTCCCACCAATGTTTGACATGGGGGAGAGCTTTAAGGAGTGAAAATGTGATCTTTTCTTTGTTGAAAAATTTGTGAACAGAGAAATAACCTTCTACCAGATTTAACCATATGTCTAGGGCTTTTACATCTATCTATCATTCAAATACAGGAATATCAAAATTAACTTGTACCTTGAAAGACGAGGTGCCTCCAAAGTGGTCGCTTGATGAATATGCACATGTTTCTATCGGTAGGTGTTGAAGGATGTGGGAAAAATTCTCCATCATTTCGTCCCTCTGTCGCGTGAGAGCTTGCTCAAGCAACAGACTGATAGGATCGTCTACTCCATCGTTTTTCTTTTATTCTTCCATTGAGGGTTTTTTGGGTGTGTGAGAGAGATTGTCCTCAAGAGACACAAGCTCGAGGCCCAACTTGCTATACTCAAACCTCGTTGGGGACATGCACTGAAAAAAAATGACCAAGAACAACCTACTCTGATACCATTGATCTGGATTATTTTCGGCACGAAATGAGATCGGAGATATAATAAAGAAATGCACAAAGATATCACAGATATTCAATAATATAACAGAAATATATCAGATATGCAACCATAAACACAGATATACAGTAATACATTATTTCTATTAATGAAATAAATGTACAGAGATTGTAAAATACAGAGTGAAAGACTCGATAGAATGGTGGCAACTTATCTCTGAGAAAAGATGTGACAACTACTCACATTCATAAGAATATGATTACAATGAGGCTCGGAAGGAATTTTTACAATAAACAGGAATGCCAAAATTCCTAGACATCCAAAAACCTAACCCTAGGAGATGAAGTGCCAAAAGTCATGTGGGCCCCGTTTTGGTAAGTTAGTACATCAACTTCCCGGGGTCATAGCTTTTGCATACGATCTTTGTTTTAGGCGTATGATAGCTCGTTGGAAAGGTATCATCGAGGAGATTCATTTTGGGGGATAAATCATGCTTTTGAATATCATTGAGAACCTCGATCTTGAAAAAGCTTCATTTGAGCCCTCAAAATGACCCCGAAAGTTAAAAACTGCTAAAAATAGTAAATTGCCAAATTTGCCAGAAAACTATTTTGAGACAGTCAGAAAAGGTGGGTGGCCACCGATATCCACCTAGATGAATCCTCCCTCCTTAGGAAGCAATTTTCTCCATTGCGTTGAGTTCCAGGGGGAGAGGGAAAAGCATTTGCTGAATCTGCATCTTGGTGAGCTGCTTGCCTTTCTGGAGACGTCGCGTTGCTCAGTTTGTGGAATTCTGTCACGAACCTGTTGAGGTTGAGGATATTCAAAAAGTCATGCTACATGAGAGGACGGTGTGTGATCCAAAAATGAAGGTATTACTGATAAATTGCAAGTTAGTTTAATGTACTTTTTGCATCGGATCGTTCAGAATGCGAAATACATAAACTTGTTATCTTGTTTGCGGAATATCAAATGTGAATTTTACTTGATGATTATTAATGTATAAAGAGATCAACCATTATGATTCATGCTGAAAATGAAGAGAATAGAACAGTAAAACAGAAAGAGAAATAGAGACAAGAGATTGATAACGGAGTTCACCAAATGTTGGCTACGTCTCTGGGCCCGCTTCCAAGTGGAGGACCTCTTTATTGCTCTTTAAAATGCTCAAAGTTCTCTTACAATGCTATTTGCTGTTACATTACATGCTTCATGTCTTCTGTGCAAGACCTCCTTGCTCATATTCATGCATGCACCATCAAAATCCTCTCAACAACATGAGAAAAACGCCTCTCAAAACATGAGAAAAGGCCAAAATTTACAAACTGCCCCTTCAAAACCCTACATCAAAAATTATTCTACAAGCTTCAAAAATCCTGGTTCTTATAGTTTTCAAGGCTTAGGTGAGGAATCCCAACTTCCCTCAAGATATGGCCTCTTTTTGGGATCAAATCCCCCTTCAAATGGCCTTAAAATCCTAAAAAAAAACACTTTCTGGGCATAATATCAGGCAATTAATTAAAAAATTACAAAAACAGGCTTAAAAACCCATTTTTAACCATATTATATGGTTAAGCCCTAAAATAATGGCGCGCACCCCTTCAAAATGGTCATATGCACTATATTTGGCCAAGCACTGGCCCTTAAACCACGCTAGCACCTGGATTCATGGCGCACTCCACGTGACCTCCCCTTTAAACGTACATTTGTGGTTATGTTGGATAGTCTGCGCCCCATGCCTGGATAGTGGGTCATATTACATAGCATAACCATGGGTTGGGGCTTAGCCCCAGCCCCTCCTTTCTGCCACCATAATACACATTACAACTTAAATAATATAACTTTGGTTCATATTCATAAGTCTTATGGTGGGCCCGTTGGTGTTGGAGCTACCCCCAAGGCGTTGGCTTGTTGGTGGGGTCATGGGTTCAAAACTCATGGACTCCAAAAATATTTTAAAAATTTCCATTTAGACTGCTAACTGGGTGCCATGTGGTTGCCCATGCCTGGGCCACGTGGCACTAACTCATTTTCCCGAACTTTGCCACGTGTCCAACTCTGATTGGATCTGCCATCCACATATGTCCAGTGAAATGCTACCACTTGTTGCACTACCATTGGTCTAAGTCTTCCTCATGAGGTGTCATTGGTGATGTCATGCTGTCGTCATGCCGACATCAGTATTGACTTTTGGATAGTTGACCTTTGACTTTTTACATGTTTGGGTTTTCGATCAGAACGTGATAACTTTCGCATACGGAGCCCGTTTGAGGAAGTAAATATACTGTCGAAATTAGCGCGACAAGCCGATCGCAATGGAATTGGTTTCATCCAATTCTAAAAACTTTGATTTTTGAGCATTTTCTAAGCCTAGAGAGCCTCCTAGATCAGTGTGCAGAAGGAATCTTTTTTCTTTGCTGCAACCTTGTCGACCTACTTCTATTGGATAAAAGGTGCTCGGGGCGAAGCTATAGTGGTTGCAGTGTCCCTCTGTTCCCATTTTGAACAGATTGTGAAGAAGCTGAATTTTGCAGTATGAGATACTACCTTACGACACTTTTTAGGTGGAACAATAGTCGGAACTACCTCTGGTATTCTGTAGAGATGACCCCCTAGAGAAACAATGACACTACGGGGTCTAGACTCATAAACAGTGTGGCGCTTCCACATATATGGTTGGCCCAAGAGAACATCACAGAAATATAGTGGGGAAACATCACATAATACCTCATCCTTGAAGGGTTGGATGCCATATGACAATCGACATTGTTGGCTGACACGAAGATCTCGTCCTTGGTGAAGCCACCTGATGTTGTATGGTTGCGGGTGTGGTGTTGTCAACAATCCCAACTTTTTGATGACCTCTACTGAGATGAGGTTCTTCTGGCTTCCACTATCAACAATAAAATGTAGTGGGGTCCCCTTCACCAACATCTGCGAATGAAAAAGGCACTCCCACTCTTCAGGATCTGTTGGTTCTTCTGGTTGAATTGTTGCAGTCGCGACAATAACAGTGGGGTATGCGTCAATGATCTGTCCTTTACCAGTATTTTCAGAATCAGATTCTGAATTAGGGTTCGACTCCTTGTCTTTGATCTCAGCCACCAATGACTTTTTTGAGCGACATTCATCGGTGTTGTGCCAGGGGATTTTATGGAAATCACACCATTTTCTAGTGTCCTTCTTTGTCTTCCCGTGACCCTTCTTTATATGTGGCTTTGACTAGTTTTCAGGAGATTGTTTGTTAGGGATGTCTTTGTCAAACTTTGGTTGTTTCATATTTGTAGAACCAAAATCTCGTTTGTTCTGGTGCTTAAATTTTTGCACGATTTTAACAACATATCAATAGGCAGCACCGAGTGATGAGATGTCCAGAAAATCCATTTCATTTTGGATGTATCTATGTAGATCCCCACAGTGTTTCAGAACCAAATGTCGTTCGGAGTCTTTGATACCTAGCTTGGTGCGCAAGGTATGGAAGGTATTGGTGAACTCCAGAACTGCTTGGCCCCTCTCTTGCCACAGTGTGGTCCATATCATGTATTGGTCCTCATAGTTTCCAATAGGGTAATATTGTTCCTTTACCGCATCCACAAAAAAATCCCAAGTGGGATCGGCCCCATATATTTCAGACTCCTCTGTGGAACTCTTCTCCCAATAAGTTTCCCACCAATGTTTGACATGGGGGAGAGATTTAAGGAGTGCGAAGGTGATCTTTTCTTTGTCAGAAAATTTGTGAACAAAGAAATAACATTCTAGCAGATTTAACCATCTGTCTAGGGCTTTTGCATCTATCTGTCCTTCAAATACAGGAATATCAAAATTAACTTGTACCTTGAAAGGCGAGGTGCCTCCAAAGTGGTCTCTTGATGAATATGTGCATGTTTCTATTGACAGGCGTTGAAGGATGTGGGAAAAATTCTCCATCATTCCGTCCCTCTGTCGCGTGAGAGCTTGCTTAAGCAACAGACAGATAGGATCATCTGCTCCATCGTTTTTTATTTTCTTCCACCATTGAGGGTTTATTAGGTGTGCGAGAGTGATTTTCCTCAAGAGAGACAAGCTCGAGACCCAAATTTCTATACTCAGACCTCGTCGGGGACATGCACTGAAAAAAACGACCAAGAATAGCTTGCTCTGATACCACTGATCCAGATTATTTTCGGCAGGAAATGAGATCAAAGATATAATAAAGAAATGCACAGAGATATCACAAATATTCAATAATATAACATAAATATATCAGAGATGCAACCATAAACACAGATATACAATAATACATGATTTCTATTAATGAAATAAATATACAGAGACTATAAAATGCGGAGTGAAAGACTCGATAGAATGGTGGCAGCTTATCTCTGAGAAGAGATGTGACGGCTACTCGCATTCGCAAGAAGATGATTACAATGAGGCTATAAAGGCCTTTTTACAATAAACAGGAATGCCAAAAGTCCTAGACTTCCAAAAACCTAACCCTAGGAGATGAAGCACCAAAAATCATGTGGGCCCCGTTTGGGTATGTTAGTACATCAACTTCCTGGGGTCGTAACTTTTGCATATGATCTCTATTTTAGGTGTATGATAGCTCGTTGGAAAGGTATCATCGAGGAGATTCATTTTGGGGGCTCAATCATGCCTTTGGATATCATTGATAACCTCAATCTCTAAAAACCTTCATTTCGGCCCTCAAAATGGCCCCGGAAGTTAAAAACTACTAAACATAGTAAATTGCCAAATTTGCCAAAAAACTGTTTTGAGCCAGTCGGAAAAGGTGGGTGGCCACCGATATCCACCTGGATCAAATTTTGACCAGTCATCTTCCAAGGTGAATTCTGGGCAAACCAGAGTAGATTTTGAGAAATTGAAAGAGGTTTATACTCAACATGGGCCATAGAACAATAACGCCCCCCCCCCAGATTTCTCATAGTTGTTACATAATGGGAGAATCGAGGACATCTTGGAACCTTATATTTCCAGATTCAAGATTTTTTCTGTTAGAGACATTGTTTTCAACTGTAGATCCTAGACATATGGAGGAAAATTTTACAAAACCGAGAGAGGTTTTTATTCAAGACAAAATGATGTATAAAAACCTCTCCCATATTTTACACAGGTGTCACGGATTGGGATATTCAAAGAAATATCTGAACCTTATTTTTCAGTTTTCATGATTTCCTGTTCGAGGCATGTTTTTGCGGCACATGTTCCGGCTAGTTTGGGATGAATTTGAATAAATTGAGAGAGGTTGTTTTTCAAAATAATCTTATCTAGAAAAACCATTCTCAGAATTTACACATCTATTGCGGATTCTGACTTACAGGTGGTGTTTCGACGCCTATTTTTTCATGTAAACGGTTTCCAAACGAAACATTTCTTTATTTGTAACCGATTTGGAAACAAAAAGACTCACTGTTTGTATAAAATGTGAAGAGATACATATGTATCGGGGTTGGAAGAAGTGTAAGAGCACCTTTTTGGTTGTATCAAACTTTATTTGTAAATTTTCTGAATCTGAATTGAATACAAATGTAGAAGATTTTGAAGTATCTATGAAAAGATTCTAAGGGGTGGTGATATGTGCTTTGTTCCCTTTCATCATATGTATTTCCTGTAGCCTATCATTTCATTTAAATTTTCTTCTGTTTAAATTGGATATTTTAAAGGCCCAGAATTCGTCCTGCGACGCTCTTGGTCTAAGCAATTTAAACTATGTGATTGTCTTCTTAACTTATTCAGAATTCATTTCAGTGATGCTCTGATGCAGTCATTTGTCTTCTTTATCTTCCTACACATTTTTATTTCAAGAATAACTCAGATTCATCGTCTTATTTAGCCTTTGTCCTCTGGAGAATTCTATCGGTCTACGCATTGTCTTCGTTCACTTTCATAATTTTGACTCCATATCCCATAGTGTTCCCCTCTTCTTCACCAGCAACTCTATTAAAAATCTCCTAAACAAATCAAATCTAGCTGTCGGTTTCCATAGATATATCAAGTGACATGAGAGAGCCCTGTCTGAGTTGAGAAGGCTAATGCCTCAGCTCTAAAGCTAGTTGAAATAGTTACCTCTGTCGTTTGTCTATTTAGATGGACAAAATTTACAGAGTGCTAACACCCCTCTCAGCAGAATTTCCTTCAGTGGGGCGGTCATGATATTCCTCTTTCTAGGCCTTATATTGTATTTATGTTGGAGTTCGGCCATTATATTATCAACGATTCCTTGATAAGATGAATCTTCTATAACAATTCTATTCTCATCATTTTCAGACCTGTATTATGTATTTAAATATTTTTCATAATCTTGTCTCGTTGAATAAGGTTATTGATAATCATCGCCAAGATTATTTATATCTTCTAACTCCTAAAAATTTGGTATGTCTTCTCCTCCTATAAAATTTTCATTATTAAAGGGGACATGAATCTTTTGTTCTTCATTCTTAATTTGTATTTTTTGTATTTGTGGGTTAGGATTCCTTCTGAAATTCTTTCTAGGGAACTGATCATCCTTTGATTGGTCCAATTCCATTCTTGAGATTTTATTCGACAATTCTTTGATTATTCTCGCCATGTCATCCATCTTATCTTCAGAAGACCTCACAGATCCAGAGGGTCCTGCTTGTTATCTGTACCATCTGGTTTCTTTATTTCTCATTTCAAATTTAGCCTTTAAATTTCCCGATGCCATCATGTTTGATTCGATTTCTACATCGTCATCCTGCATTTTAGTGAGATCAACAGATCTCCTTTCTCTCAATAGTAGAGCAAAATCTAGATCAAAATCTCCAACAAAAGTTACTTTTACTGGAGGTTGGGTAGGTTTAACCTCAGCTAGAATTTTATTATATAATTTATTGAATCTTTGGGTAAACTCAAGAACTGATTCTGAATTTTTCTTTCTCAAAGCTCCAAACTTGGTTAGGTAATAAGACAATCTTTCCTCTCTCCCCATTGTCTGATAAAAGCATTTTCTAACTCATCATATGATCCTATGGATCCTGCTAGGAGTCCTCGGAACCAAGTTCTCACCTGTTCTTTGAAAGTTTGAACTAGGAGTCATGAATAAACATCCTCATGTTCAAGACCAAGGATGTTAGTGAATTGATCAAAGAAATTGATGTGTTCGGTAGAAGTCTAATATCCTTTCCCGGTGAACTTTGACAGGTTTTTCATATAATTTTTAGGTAGATCATGGAGGGGGACTATGAGGACCAAAGGGGCATACCTAGCAGCTACTTTGGCAAAGATTCTAGGGGGTGGGGATGGTACTTGACCGCCCCCTCCTCCCCTGGTAGCACCATCTCCTTTAACCATAGCCATTGATAATTTAGAGGGTGAAACTTGGAGATTAGAGAGAATACTTTTAAAGGCATGTTGTGAAATTTTGGTTATGTCTAGATAAAGTGGAAAGGTTTCAGAGAACTGACCATCGAGAGATAGGAAATTTTAAAAATAGGGAACCGGAAAAATAGGTTTGGTTTCTTCGGACTCACAAGAGAACCAACTGGAGTCGAGTCAAGGTATACAATATATTATTCTTAATTATGAGAGGTTGTGGATTGAATTTTTGGAACTGATGAAATTTCAATCGAAGAGAGAAGTGAGATATATCTTTTACCTTTATTAGTAAAGGAGACGGTTGAAAAAATTTTGGCTTTAAATTCGGGTAACACCAACATAGTTTCGAGGGTTTCGATTCTATCGATGGATGTTTCTATGAAAAGGAGTTGGGTATTCGAATGTTCAAGTAGATCCTTATTATTTGACTGTGTGGATTTAGGTTGATAAATATTACTCGTTGATGAAGCAATTTGTTTAAGGTATCTTCTTGGTTTCAAAAGTTTTTCAGGGTTGGATATAGGCAAGGTTTGTTTATCGTCTGGATTCTTTCTGGTATTTTTTCGATTAAATGCCAGTTTATTTGTTGTGGAGTTTCCAAGTGAAATATAAAAGTTAGCCTTATAATGTATTCAATCTTTGTTCACTATCAAAGAAAGAAATGTACCAATGTCGTTCTCCCTAGGGAAAAATAACGTCGCCTCTTTGTTCCTTGGTAACGGCGCCAAAATGATGTTGTTCTTGAGTTTATACTTAAGGCTTCAAAGTATAATGTCAAGGCATCCGAAAAATAAAGAGAGTTTGAAATATGAAAATAAAATCAATTCTTTAGGGAAAGAAGCTATGGTTGATTTCTAAGCTATCTTTGCCTAGCTTCCCAATGTTCTTGGATGATTATGTCTTGTTCAATCAATGCCCATGAATGTTCAAGCTCAACCTGGGTGTTAGCATTCTCTAAAATGGTATTAAACAAGGTTAACGTGATGCTAGTCTGATATGTAAGAACAGGCTCAATAATAGGTTGTCTTGCAACATGTACAGTCATGGACAAAAGAAAATGAAAAGATCTGTTGTTTTTTATGTTTTCTTTTTCTAATATTCAATTATATGAGGAAAGCTCCTAAAATTGAATTAATGATATAACAGTTCATAGGTCATTTTCCGTGTCTAAGTCAAATCCGAAAATAATGCATGTGATGAGAGAAAAACATGAAGTTTTTAACAAAGTGAGGCATCAATCACAAAAGAATTTTACTCTGCTACAGAAGAAGAAAATAGATGAAAAATGTTTAATGAAGCATATAATGTAGTAATATAACTAACTCACAGGTCTTGTATTTGCTAATAGCAAACACAGAGGAAAATCTGTAAACAATTAGATAACTAAATAAACATATAACCACAGTAGATGTTGTACTAAGTTGTGATTAGGCATTCATCAAAGACATACAAATAAAGATGTTGGAATATGAAAGAACAGAAGAACACATAACTCAGGATTGACGAAATATGGAGTCTCTGGTTTGCAATTGTCTTAATTCTCGAAAAGGAGAGATTTCTTCATTTCCATCAGCTAAGAAAAATCCCTCTTTAATTCTTTTGAAATTATATTTATACAAAAGGTTACCAACCCTAGACGGTTGGAATTATCCTTACTCCTAGATGCTAACAGTTACAAAATGAAAACCTGAACCATTTCACTTGGTTACTTTCTGTCTCTCTCTCATACCGACAAAACGGGCATGCATGTGTTACTTCATCGATTCTTTGAAGTACTTCCTTCACCTGGCTCGAGACTGTTAAGAACCAAATACCAATATAGCATAGAAAAACCTCATAAAAAGTACTCAGCGCCTTGAAAAAGAGATAATTTCAGATAATAAGCATCTTCGTGGGGGAAACCTCCTTTTACCCCACTTAAATGTTCAAGTACAAGATGATTCAAAATGAAAATGTCTCCTTGGTATATATAGGAGACTAGGAGGTATAATTACAACTAATGGCCTAAAGCCAACATAAATAAAATAACATTACTACCAATGGCCTAAAGCCAACATAAATAAAATAACATTGTTAATATAATATGCCCCAATTAAGGGCCATGAGCCAATATTAGGGCTTAACATGCCCTCCCCTTGAGACAAGTAAGTTGTCCACAATGTTTGAGTAACTCTCGATGCTTCTATATAAAGACTCATCTTCCCAAGAGGGATCTTCACCAAAGAGTTTCCATTTAATGAGATACTCAAATGGATCTATTCCTCAGCCTAGCTTAATTCTGTGTCGTTGATGGCTTCAAGTTCCATTATGATTTTTCCTTCCTCGCCAAGTTCGCAACATAGTTTGAACCTAGATTCATCGCTTCATAACCTTCTTAAGCATGAAACATGGAAAACTGGTGTACTTCATATGAAGACCAGTAACCAATTTGTATGCCATATAGTACCAATCTTTGCAACACCTTATAAGGGCCATATACTTTGGTGATAATTCTATTATCCTTCTTGGCTTGTTTCGAGGGATTATTTGTTCAGATATTGTAGTCTTAAAACACCTAATCCCTACTTCAAAAATTCTTCATATGATGTTGATCTCGCCATGTTTCATGCCATTTTGTGCCGTGGTCCGCTTGTCCTTTAAGATTTGGAGAACTTGTTGTTGATTCTCGATGTGATCTTCCTGACCTTGAACTCTTTAGATTTTTCTTTTAGAGAAGAAGTGATGGAAGGAGGGTGGTATCCATAGCGCCATAATGGTGTCATTTTTGTTGCAAAGATGAAAGGAAGTGTTATACCACCATTCTCGCAAGGGTAAAACGACATTTGAACCATTGTGTTTGTTTCTTATCGTGAGACAAAGTACGACAGTAGCCTTCCGTGACATTTGTTCACTATCTCGGCTTTGTCCATCGATTGAGGATGATAGGATGAGCTATGAGCCACCCTTTCGAGTACCCAAACAAGAAAATAATTATAACCAAAATGTCCAAAGGAAGATGGACTTCACACTTACACAATCTTTGGTATTCCATGTAGTTTTTGAATTGCCTCCATGAATGTGGTGGAAACTATACTAATTTGAAGGGATGAGAGAGTGCACAAAAGTGCATATTTGGTCAGCCTATCAACAATCACCATGATGACACTCTTTCCTTTTAGACTTTGGTAACCCCAGATGAAATCCATGGAAACCTCCTCCCAATTTGGGATGGATAATGGCTGTAAAAGACCCGGGGTCTTAATTGTTTCAACCTTTATTTTTTGGCACACTAACACTCCACCACAAACTTTGAACATTAGTTTTAAGGCCATCCTAAAAAATCCTTCTTGACTCTATGGTAGGTTTTCAAAATCCCGAAAGTGCCCTCCCATCGGAGAGGTGTGCAATTCCTATCAGCATTCCTTTTGTTTGTGTGGGGAGTTCTTGCATAAATATAAGCAACTGCAGTACCATAGTGAATCATTTTTCCATGTAAAATGATTCGATGCATCGAACTTCGCACATGAACCTTTGAATGAGAGTCCACACTTCTTTGTCATTCTTCCATTCATCCTCGCTTATGTTATCCAATCTAAGTTGATGATCGAGATATCGTGAGAAAGGCCTCCCACCATCCTTTTCTAAGAGTGCATCCACCAACATTTTGTTTTATTAATTTATTTCAAACCATAACTCAATATCTTGGTTACCCATTTTGTTGTTCTCCTTTTCTCCTAAGATAGTCTTTGTTACAAGAAGCATTTAAGACTATAATGATCTCTGCTTTCTTTGACCTTGAGGTGCCCACCTATTAGGTAAGGATGCCATTTATTCAATGCATGGTATTGCCATCATTTCCTTCTCATAAATGGTTTGTTGTAAGTCCTTTCCCTTTGAGTGGTTGAATTTCAAAATCTAGGGCCTTCCTTCTTCATTTGGACAACACTAATTCCATTTCTTGAGGCATCACATTCAACAATAAAGGCTTTTTGTGAAGTTCGGAGTGGTCAAGACAGAGGCCACACATCACCTCTTTAAGTTGTTCAAAAGCTTTAGTTGCTTCCGAGTCCATGAAATGCATCCTTCTTAGTTAGTGTTGTTAAAATGTTTTTATTCTTCCATAGTTCCCAACAAACTTGTGGTATTAACCTGTCAAACCCAAAACTCTAAGATTCTTTAATGTTTGGGAATCGCCACCATCATGGCCTTAATCTTGTTATGGTCTACCTTGACACCTTCATGAGACATACACATGACCCAAATACTCTACCTCCTTTACTCCAAAGAAACATTTGGATGGTTTGGCATAGTTGTTGCTCCTTTTAGCAAATAGAAGCACTTTGTCGATAACATAAAAGTGTCTATTGTGATCCTCCCAAGACTTCATATAGATTAGTATATCATCAAAAATACTAACACAAGTTTTTGAAGGAAGGGCTTTAAAATGAACCATCAAACTTTGGAATGTGAAGTGCATTTGTAAGGTCAAAGGCATGACCAAAAATTCATAATGGCCTTTGATGCAGTTCTCACGGAATGTTGTTTTGGGATATCTTCTTCTCTCATTCATTCCTGATTGATGATAACCTAAACGGAGATCCAATTTTTAGAAATAGATTTCTCCATGTAGTTCATCTAACAATTCATCAACGACGAATGGGAAACTTATATTTTAATATGATCTTTATTGAGATCTCTATAATCTTGACATATACGCCATGAGCTATCATCATTCTTGAATACTATTACCACTGGAGCAGAGTAAGAAATTTGGCTAGGGTCTAATAATGCCAGCCTCTTAACATTTCTTCCAACCATGCACTCAATTTCACTCTTTTGAGCCGTATATATATGCATAATTCTGAAGGTTAGGAGGAACACTCTCGAGAATTAGGTTAATTTCATGATCATGATTTTGAGGGTGTGGAAGACCTTGGGAATATTCCAAAGTACTTGAATGCTTATCAATGATCCTTCGAGATCTTCAGAGGAATAGATGGCTTAGATGTTTGAACATCTAGTGAGACATGAAATAATGCCTTTATGTCTCTTTTTCAATACTTGTCATGTCAAGAGCTTATATCACCTTACCGCTTTTTCCTGTGGATACCTCTTAACTAAATTTTATTTTCTCCTTCCAATGAAATTCTCAAGGGAAAAGTTCTGAAAATTAAAACCAATGGTTCCTAATGATTGTAACCATTGGATCTCCTAGTACAACATCCTAAGACCACCCATGGGTATAGAACCATTGACTATTCATTACATATTCCCCCATAAAGATTGATCTTATCAGAGATTGTTAAATTGATAGTTCCTCCATCCTAATCATTACTTGAAATCACTGGATATGTACAAAGAAATTGAGATATTTGGCTAATTTATAGTAATGAAATTATGAATAATGTAATCAATTAGGACTATTAGCCTTTTCTTTGGATGGTCCTTTCAATTTGAGGGTTTGAGGAGTGCTAATTCCACCACTATTACATGATATCAGGAGTCAACTCTTCAGAGAAATTGCTTCTACGCCATATCTTGAGATGGTTCTTGTTAAAGTTCTTGTTCTTATTCCTCTTAACAATCTATGTAGAATAATTTCTTTCACTAATTTTATGTCCCCACTGCACTGCCGGCCACCAAAGCATAAACCTTTTGCTTTTCTTTCCTCCAATTGTTGGAGGTGTCAACCTTGTAGGTTGAGTGTGTTTTTAGAAGAAGGAGCATTGTTCTCTTATAGATGCTAGGATGGTCCTTCTAGTAGCCATAGACATATGCTTTTTACTTTCAACATTTTGCCACCTTAAATGTGACTCTAATGATTTTGGGTTCCTGTGCTGCTAACCTCATGTTGAATGTTATCCTTAAAGTTCCTAAGTGAATACATCAATCAAGTGCTCACGGAATATTAAGCTACCTTTATATTCAATTCTTTGAAGTTCTCAATGTGCAGAATCAACCCTTTGCTTGAGATTTATCAATTAGCTAAAGAAGGTATTGCTCCTTGCATCCTCACAGTGTGCTATCATTACTTCCGTAAAAATTGTCCATATGACGAAAGATTTGTGAGAAAAACACGACATACAAAATTGATTAGGTTCTAACATAAAGAAGCAATTCATACCTTTTGTGTATGTGGCACATTATGGAGATCAAAGAATTGCCCATCTAAAGTATCCATGTGATGGGGTCCTTGCCATCAAATTTCCTCATATCAATCTTAGGAACGTGATTGGTCTTCAAACCAAAAGTCTTCTCCATTCTTGATTCACCTTTCCTGTGTCCTCATCAAGTAATTTCATGGGATGCATTTTCACTGTGTGTTTCTCACTAAATTTTTTCAATACTTCCATGATCTCCTCCCCTTTGTCCATCCATCTTAGTATCCAACTTAGCTTCCAATGAATCCATCTTAGTATCCAAGAACTTAGCTTCCATCAATCCATCTTATTTGTAGTTCATTTATGTCCCCACGATTTCTTCACATTTCCCTTCATCAAGAGTCCAAGTAGGATTTTATGGAGGCTTAGTTGGTGTAGAAGTTCCCTTTTTTGGTGGCATGTTGGCCAAGTATCACTTTTGAACCTTGATTTTGAGGTGGTTCTGCTAGACAATATTTCTTCTATTGTATCTCCCAAGTTTCAGCTCTTTCGGGTATGAAACTTTCTTTTATGTAGTTCTCTAATATTTCTTCTCTACAATTCCACAGGTCTAATCAAAATTGGATGTGCCAAGTGGAATTTATGGTAACTTCCCCACAACTTGCCAATTTTTGTCCTTTCCAAGAGATCTCACTTGTATAGCGTGCCTCGCACAAAATAATTGATATAAAATTCTGAAACTCACACCAAAAATACTACAGACTGTCCATGATCCAATCAAACTAGTCCCATGTAATTTGGATACTCTAGGAAGAAGTTACAATTGTTTTACCTGGAACACCTTCTTGAGACTAGTCAATAGGACTAGTCAGATACCCTATCTTACACAGGGTGTATATACAAATTTAAGATGACCCAGAAGCTAAAATTTGTACCACAAATACCTTACTAATTTATGTAAATATCCTCCAAAGTTTAGGGTCTGAAACGTTACGAAAAAAAATTTCTAGCGAAAATTCTGCAATGGCTCATTTCAGGATGATTCCAGAACCCTATCTTGTACAGGTTGTATCTCCGAAAGTATAATCCCTCAAGAGCTGAATTTTGAACCCAACGTACCTTGATCCATATTCTAAATATCCTCCAAGCCAAGTCTTCTGAAACTTTGTAGAAAAAGAGTTATAGCGAAAATTCCAAGGTGTCTCAGATGTAGCAGCGAAACCCCAAGACCTTAAGCTCTGATACCATATGTTAAGAACCAAATACCAATATAGCATAGAAAAGCCTCAGAAAAAGTACTCAACACCTTGAAAAATAGATAATTTCAGATAATAATCCTCTTCGATGGGGCAACCTCCTTTTACCCCACTTAAATGTTCAAGTACAAGATGATTCAAAATGAAAATGTCTCCTTGGTATATATAGGAGACTAGGAGGTATAATTACAACTAATGGCCTAAACTCGACATAAATAAAATAGCATTACTAATATAATATTCCCCAATTAAGGGGTAATGATCCAATATTAGGGCTTAACAGAGACACTCAACGCACCTGCTTAGAAATTGTACTAAAATTCGGGAAGGCTCTGTCACATCCTTTGCCTAAAAAAGATACAGCTTTCTCTGTAATTTCAACAACCTGTCTTCAATCCTTTTAGCTTCAAAATTTATTGACTACAACTGTAAATTTGGCTTTACCAACCATCTATCCATTTGAGTGATATCAACCTGTTTCAACTGTGAAATTTCAATCTGTTCTTCATTTAATATTTTTTTGATGTCCAGTTGATGCTTTATAACATTGATTTGTCCTAGTACTCCAGCACAATTGTCCTTTCCAATACCTAGTGACTTTTTCTCTAGAAAATCAAAAGCCTCTTCACAATATTCCTTTATTTCTTTGGCCATTTTATTACCATCGTCTATATTTTCCTCCCATGCCTTTAGTATTATATCTCCCCTAATTTGCTCTACAATAGTCAATATGGGAGTTACTGGTACCTCTTCTCTAGCCGAAGATACAACTTCCTTTTGAAAGGTGGTTTGGGCCACAGTAGCCTCTTTTTCTCTGAAAGAAATATTATCTAATGATTGGCCCATCTCCAAAAAATAATATTGGATGATCCCTACCTTAGAAAACAAACTTTGTTGTGATGCTTCCAACTCCTAATGCACTTCCAGTGCCTGGGATTGAAACACTACTATATTTACAACTTCGATTTCAGTATAACTTAGTTTAGCTTGCAGCTGCCTTACTAATTCTTCTTGTTGGATGACCTGCCCTTAACTTGCTTGAGCAGTCTTGTGTGCTTCTTCATGATCATATTTAAGTTGTTGGATTTATTTTCTGTCGTTGGCTCTTGCCTGTTCGAGTCCTTTGCTGACCTCATTTTTTATATTATTCTTTGCATCCCTTATTTGATCTCGTAGTTGACTTATCATCTGATTCCTCTTCCTTATCCTTTCTTTCATATTATCAATAGAGAATAAGTTGTTTGTTGCAAAATCTCCCAAAGAGCCTGCCACCTCTATAACGAAATCTTCATCTTCCAAATTTTTCCCATCTAATAATACTCTGTGTCTTTTGACCATTGTACCTTCTATTAGGTGCATTTCTTGTTTCACCACAACTTTCCTCTTCTTACTGAAAAAAAATTCAGAGGAAGGAATCTCTTCAATAGATATCGGAGTAAGATCGCTTACATATATAATTTCGAGACTAGGAGTCCCAAAACTTGACTGTAAAGGGGTTAATGTTGTAATACGACTACCCAATTCTGTGAATTGTGTTCCTTCTATTTTTTGGAGGTATCAATAGGAGTAGTTGACGATAAAGGGAATATCATTTGATTATGTTTTATATGTGTCTCGAATTTAAACTCTGTTTCAGACTCTGGATGTTTTTCCTACGAAGTTTCTAAACCTTGTGAAGGCACCTCAGGATTCTTTGGGGTTTCCTTAGTAGTATGTTTACCAAAGGAATTTGGTTCAAAACCTGGAGGTATAGTTCCTTGTTCTGGAGGAGTGATTATCGATTCTCCTTGTAGTATCCTGGGAAACCCACTTCGTCTGTGTTTTTGGAAAGTGAAAAAGCCGTCATGTAGGTTAGGGGGTAATGCTTAGACTCTATCTAGTACCTCCTCATAAAATCCGATTCCTTTGAATATGTCATCATAGGGGGAGTCTTCATGCTCATATGTTTTCATATTACATTGAGCTAGGTGATTTCACGCAATTTGATATGGATCATTCCTTTTGAGCTCGACGTCCACCAGTTTAACATCCTCTAATGCTGCAGCTTCTACCTTAGAATGGCCAAAATTTAGCAGTGAAAACCTTCCAACCTGTAGATGAAAAGCTGGCCAGAATTTCTTCTGAACTGTGTTAAGTTCTTTGTCGATGCCTCATGTTATTATTTGGTAAGCCACTTCCCTACACACTAGTTTGTTAGGTAGAAACCTTGGGAGAGCATGAGGGGCAATTGAGCACTCGAAAACTCTGATATAAGAGAAATTCTCTTCAATAAACCAATCTGCAACTGTTTTAAGGTTCTCCATAATTTTCTTTGAAATCTGAGGGTGTGGATAACCATATAATGTTTGATGCACATGAATCACTACATCATGATAGACTTCATAAAAGAAATCTTTTACCTTTTCTTACCATAATTTAGAATGATAAAAATGGATAGGTTCTGTGCAGGTTGGGTTCCATTTCCAATTCATCAATGGAAATGAAGTTATGTAATAGATGGAATCCATGACATATGTAGACATATAAAAAGATGCAGGTTGTCCCTTTGACTTTATCGTTTGGTACCCAACAATTTCTTTGGTTAGGTTATCTGACAGGATCTTAGCCCAATCGAAAGTGAAGCCCTCAGCTACCTCATGCATGATTGATACCCATTCCACTAGGAAATGAGTAGGGATTTTCCTTTCAAATAGTCTACATAACATCATGGATATATAGACCAGATATTCATTTAATGATGTGGTGGCATAAACACCATGAGAATCAGCTCTGAATTTTGTTGGAATTCCCACCATGTTTTTATTATATCTGGATAGGTTTGGTCAAATTTTGTACATTCCTTTCGTTGAAAATATTCTACGAATGCAGAATTATAAATATATTTATAAACATGGGATAACTTGTACATTACTTGAATGTGTTCTGGCCTAAAAGAGACGACGACGGTCTTTTGATGATTTATGATGCTTCTGGTCTGCACATCGGTGTTCTCTAGAGCCCAACTTATCATATCATTGTATGGCATGAGATTCGGCCGTGTAGCTATTTTATGAAGTCCAGCCTCTGCTATAACTCTAATTTTAGTTCCGTGCTTATTAGTCTTTTCATTTCCAAAATCATCTGGGAAATTTATGACTTCGCGCTTGAAGATTTCAAAAATTTGCATCCATGACCTGATTGAATCTACAACATGTGGTGTGGTATCAGACAGAACGTCTGAGTTCAGATTTGAGACCTCACCGGACTCGTCACTCATCTTCAACGTTTTCCTAGGTGCCATGATGCCTGTGATAAAAGTGAATACCTTTTACAAAGGAGAAGGGGTAAGATTTTCTTGAGTAAAACTTATTACTTTGCTGAAAATGAGAATGAAATTTGAAATAAAAACATTTATTCGCCCTCAGTCTGCCTTAATTCGAGCGTGCTTCTACAGACGATGAATTTATTTGTTTTAATGAGGAAAGTACAACTGGAGATACACCGCTTACTCTATAAAATATTTCCGTTGATCCAAAATAAATGCTTCCCAATATCGATGATTCGTGACCAGGAGTTTTAGGTGTAACATCATTAAAAAATCCCAAAATGTGAAAGTGCAAAAAAATCAATTTATATTGTTAATTTTTTGGTTAAAGGTTAAATTAAACATGCTTAAGAACTTAATGTTTTTGGGAATTCATTCTTCGGGGTTTTTTGGGCATGATGCGTGATAATTCCCTGATTCCCAAAAATGTGACTGGTTGAAATTAATTATATTAAGTATGTTTAACCTTTTTTAATTTATCGCAATTAAAAAAAAAGGAATTCGTGACTTTGTAAATCGGGATTTTAAGCTATCTCTTGAGGTGGGATTTCCAAAATGCAAAATTAGGATAATTTTTAATAGTCATTAAACATTTTTAATCATTTTTAATTAACTCGGTTTAATTTTTAAACTAACTTTTGTGACTTCGCATATCGGGATTTCGGAGTTCATTGTATGTCAAACTGCTTACATCACGAAACCCCAAAACCCGATACTTTGGAAGTTATCTTAGTGTTTTAAATTTTTAAACAAAGGGAGGCTCCAATATTTAAAAAAAAATTAGACCATTGGATTAATCAAAAGACTTCATTCGACGGTGATGTCCAGTGCATTCTTGTTTTTATTTAAACAAAAAATGAAAATTCTTTTAGTCTAGAGTTTAGAAAAATATATATGTTTCCAACAACAAGAATGCTCTTACAACAAAAACACTTCTACCTCTCAAAACATCATCATCATCCTCTCTCTTCTAGTCCTCTATTTATCATTTCATGACTCTTAGAAACATTAGACAGAAGTCTAGGTTCCAAAACCCTAGGTGCCAAAATCCTAGGTCCACCTAACCCGCCTTTTAGGGACTTCACCAACATGTTCTTCCTTATTTTCTGCGAGGTGGTACAAAGAACCCATTAATTTCTTCTTCCGATTGTTGACTTTTCCATGATCCATCTTCTTTACTTCTTTGTCTTCCTTGATCTTCTCTTTCAACGGTTGTCTTCCCTTTGCTTTGTTCCTCCTTTTATGCTTCTTTAACCACTTCGATCCTTCCTCGGTTTGTGTTCCTTCCACGCACTTCATATTTTGTCTTTCTTCTTCCTTAATATTCACTTCCTTCCTTAATACATGACCAAGGGCCAAAAATCCCCCAACACTCACATGTGACTCATCCCAAGTCACTGTAGGGTAGATCCTTCTGTATCACTTCAACTGTAGACTGCGCAGAGTAGCCTGTGATTTCTTCTTTGTCCATCCCTATCGTATGCATATTGTCCTTTCTGTTTCTAGTACCTAATTTCAACTGCACCTGGTACCTAGACCCTTCTTCCTTTGCTTTTATTGAGAACTGTGAGGTAGTTGGTTGTCACAATACAGCTTCAACTGGCTCCCATTCACTAAACCATCCTTCCATTCTCCATTAAGAGTCTTCAACTACACAGCTCCACCTTCTATAACATAGGTAACCTCGAATGGCCCAAGACAATGTGTCCTGAAATTTCCTGGATGCTTCATGAACTTGTTGTTATATAAAAGTACCAAATCTCCTTGTTTAAATGCTTTCTTCTTGACGTGTCTTTCATGGTAATATTTTTCTCGTTCTTTTTTCACCTGCTGATGAAATCATGCAATGAACTTATCTTCCTCTAGTTCCATCAACTGCGCGACCCTATCTTGAACAGTGTCAGTGTCATCCATATCTATAAATGTTGCAATTCTAAGACTAGGAACCAAATATTCCATAGGTACCACTGCTTCCAGGCCATAAACTAACTTGAAGGGAGTTTGCGGTGTTAGATTTTTGCAAGTAGTTCGATAAGCCCATAACACTTTTGGAATTCTCAAATCCTAATCATCTCCATTGATACTGAAAATCTCAGTCAGTGTTGTCTCCAAGATCTTATTAAAATCTTCAACTGTCCCATTCGCTTGTGGGTGGTATGGTGTGCTCTTCTGATGGTGAAATTTGAACTCCTGAGTCAAGGCTTTAATAGTTTTGTTAATGAAGTGTGTACCTTGATAACTCATAAGGATATTTGGGCATCCAAATCTAGTTATGATATCATCAAAGATGAATCATGCAACTGTAGTTGCACTACATTCCTTAACTTCTCTTGCTTTTTCCCATCTTGTCAAATATTCTGTAGTAGTGATAATGTACCGAGCTCCTGTGCGCTTTCCTGGTGGGTTAATAGGTCCCACAAAGTCAATATCTCATTTCTCAAATTCTTGTAAATTTAAATGAGGTGCTAAAGGCATCTCATCCCTTCTGGATGGATTCCCTATTCTTTGACATACACCGCGGGCTCTGTAGTATTCCTTAGCATCCTTGTGTAAAGTGGGCCACCATAGGCCAGCTCTGAGAACCTTATGTGTTGTTTCTTTCCTTCAATAATGTCGTCCTTCAATGCCTTCATGTTCTTCTACAAGGATCAATGGTCTTTATAACTCCATAACACATATTCTTAATATCTCATCTGGTCCCATCTTATATAATTGTCCAGCTATAAGTTGAAAATTTGCAGTGTGAACTACTAATTGTTTCTTATGAATAATTGTATACTTGCAAGGTTCCATTCCTATGGATAGGAACTAGACTATCTCGACGAAGTGATCATCGAATTTTTTGATGGCCAATAACTGTGCATATGGTAGTGTATCATCCAAGCTAGTAGGTTCCTCTTTATGTTCTAACCTAGATAAGTGATCAAGTCCTTTATTCATTCTTCCTGGCTTGACCACCATCTCAAAGTCATACTCCTAGAATAATAATAGCCATATTCATATTAGTCCCCCCAACATTGGCTTTTTAACTAAGTACTTCAATGCACAATGATCAGTAAATATCTTAAAATGTCCTCCCAACAAGTAGTGTCTAAACTTCTGCAGTGCATATACCATAGCTAAGCCTTCTCTTTCAGTGGTAGTCTAATTCATTTCAGATGTATAAAGCTTCCTTCTAGAAAAGGCTATAGGGTGGTCAATATATCCTACTCTTGGTTGTGCTAATACTGCTCCTAGTTCAATGGATGAAGCATCAACATGAACATTGAACTCCTTAGTCCAATCTGGAAAAACCAAGATAGGTGTAGTGACCATTTTCTGCTTTATTGTGTCGAATATTTTTTGGCATTCTTTTGTCCATTGAAACTTACTATCCTTGTTTAATAGCTTCTCCATGGGTTTTGTTATATGTGCATAACCCTTAATAAACTTTCTATAATATTAAGTGTGTCCTAATGTAGTGCATAGTTGTCTAACCAAAGTAGGAGGAGTTAGATCAACGATGATAGAAATCTTGGAAGGATATACCAACAACCCTTGTTTACACACAATGTGTCCTAACAACACCCCAAAAGGTGAAAATAAAATACACTTCTTCAAGTTTAGGGCAATCAGACATTGCTTTCACTTACCTAACATTAATCTCAAACATTCAATATGGTCTTTCAGTAGGCTAAAAATGGTCCAGTCATCAAAGTATGCCTCCAAAAACTTATGTAAAAATTCCTTAAATGCTTCGACCACCACCCTGGAAAAGGTGGTTGGTGCATTCTTCAAACCAAAAGGCATCACAACGTATTGAAAAGAACCCCATTCTATTGCAAATGTAGTCTTATGTCTTCCCTCCTTAACAATTATGATCTGGTGATAGCCTAAAAATCCATCTGTGAATGAATAAACTTCATGTCCTCCTACATTATCTAGAACTTCATCAGTAAAAGGTGTAGGAAATGGGTCATGTAAGCCCGCATCATTCAATTTCCTTAGATCTATATAGATTTTGATTTCTCCTAACTTTTTATCTTGGACCACCATAGGGCTAATCCATTCATATTCTTCAACTGGTTCTATGATTCCTGCTTCCAACATTCTATCTAATTCAATCTTAACTTTCTTCTTGTATTTTGGATTCAGCCTGTAAGGCCTCTGCTTGATAGGTCTTGCATCTGTTTTCAAAGGAATATTAATTTCTTCCATGGGCCCTTTAATGCCCTTCATGTCTGTGAACTTGGTTGGAAACAAGTCCTGATACTCATGCAATAGTTTTGTAATTTTACTAATAGTAGCATCATCCCAATAGTCTCCAACATTTTCTAACTTAGGTTCTTGTTCTGTTCCAATGTTAACTTTCTTAATTTTAATAGGCTGGCCAACAAAAGGTAATTCAATCCCTGGCCCTTCTATATCTTGTTGTCCTTCAAATTCTAAGATGTTCACATTCCTAGGATCATCATCTTCATCAACATTAATATTATAAAAACCATGTAACCTCTGAAGAGGTGCAATCCATTCATCTTCTTCTTGTTCAAAATGGAGGTTAGGTGCCTCCTCAAAGACCTCATGTCTTACAATTTGTAAAGTCTGATCTACTATGGGGTACTAAATTTCAAATAAGAATGTATCTATAAAGTTTTGGGTCATACCATTCCAATCTGTAGTGGTTAAGCACAGTTCTTCTTGAAAATGCCAGTTGATAGGTGTAGTATCTAAGGTGTTAATGAACTTATGTACCCATTGTTCTTTAGGAATGTTGCTCCAAGATTCCTCACAACTTCGCACATGGTTCTTAGGGAAACTTTGACCTGTGTATCAAACTTCACAACCTTCAACTTGGTCTGAAAAGTGCATTGTCAACAAGGTGCGACATTGTACCCACTCCGCAATGTTCTTATTGTGTGTTCCCCACAATCTAGATGATGTTTCTTTCAAGGCTTCATCTAGTTCCATCATCCTCTGTTGTATTGGTACAATTCTCTCAAATTCAACTAGAATTGTCTCTAAATTATTCAAGCCATCAAATGTAGGAAGATTACTTACTTCTGTGCCAATACAAAGAACTTCCTTAGTCAATCTAGCACACCTCCACGTAGAGACTTCATACATTATGTTCTGTCAATTTTCCAATGCTTCTTCTGAGTCTGATGAGCATGCACTTTCACTTCGCCAACTCATATGTTCATATGTTGTAGGATTAATGTAATCATGTTGTCCTGCTGTCAGTTTATAGATGTTCTCTAGATCATGGGTGTGGTTTTTGGCACAGGGGAAGACACGGGGTTCAACGGTACAACAATGCACCAACAAAACCCTAACTATCGACCCTTTCGGCAACACCTGTGACACATACGAAGTCTCACCCAAGGTAGAGGTATGGGGGGTTACAGGACTCAATTTTTTGTAACCAAGTTGGGACACATACCTTTGATTATAACACGTCACAGAGTACTTAGGAAAAATACACATTAATTCAATATATTTATTCACATCGTAGATCAAACCCTAAGTACAGATCAGTGCAGTAACAATGATAAAATATACATCGCACTTAGCATCAGAAGTTAGATCTAACACATACAATATAGACAAGAACTAAGAATTCATAGATATATCTACCATTCATAACATTCAATGCAATAAGAAAATTCACAACATAAACATTACAGCACAAAGAAAACCATCAACACATGATATACGTGGTTCACCCCATTGTCAGGAAACATCCACCAACTGCTTATTATTCTTCAATATATTACATTCATTTGATCACGTGCACTAATCCATAGGGCCAATCTTCACACTGGACAGGTGATCTGTGCACCTCACACTAGATCCACCTTCCCAAAATCAGGTCAAGGCACAGAGCCAACTCCTCTACTAAGCACAGATCCTTACATACATGGTTTGTTGCACAAAGAAACCTAGAACTACTTGCCTCTTGAAAGTATCTAGATACTACTACTTCGCTTTCACTAAGCACACTTTGCTACTTCTACCTTACAATCTTTACTTATTTATACATTTACAAAAAATCCTAATCATGGGTAAACCCATGGGCCAACATCCCATAACCCATTACATAAACCCTAATGAACCCCTTGTTGGGTCCACAAAACAAGTGAAATCATGTGATCTCAGCTCCGCCTGGGCACTCCATCTTTGACCAGCCTGTCGATGTCCAAAAAGAGGTCAAACCCGACCAATATTTACTCAAAACTTGGTCGAGGGCCAACAGGCCCCTAACACTCACCTGTGACTCGTCCCAAGTAACTTAGATCTAGGAAACACTGCTTCGAAGGCCTCGATCTTAGCTCAAGCTGCCTTGACCTGCTGCTTCGCTTGAGCCTCCTGCTCAATGAGCTTCTGGAGTACTTTATCAGTGACAGGCCCTTCCATCCATTGTTCCACTGTTGCAACCACTTGGTCTAGCTACGAGCCTTGTCCTTCGAACTCTTCAAACACCATGCAGGCTTTGTCCTTCACCAATTGTAGCCTCTGTTTAACTTCAATTACTCTGCCCTGGATGGTAGTAATCTATTATTGGGTCGCGTGGTGTTCTTGTGATCTCTTCATTCTCTCGACTACAATGAGTGACTTCATCTGCAATTGAACTATCAATGCTTGTTGATGTGCCTCCTGTAGCTGTGCTTCCAACTTCCTAAGCTCTAGGTCTTTCATGAGACATTCGTAGGTTTGTGCACTTCTATTTCTTAGCTTCTTGCATTCTGAAGTGAGGATTTTGATCCTTTCCACTGCACTCTTAGCGGCTTCCTCCCTTTGATCACGTACTTCCTATGGAGTGCTTGGAACTTCTTGGGTCTCCAAATCCGTCACCCTTGCTTGAAGTTGTTGGATGGCCTCAACAAGCTTCGTTACTTGAATTTTGAATGCCTCATTTTCCTCCTATGCCAAGCCTATCAAAGAGTGAATTATTCTTCTCACCACTTCCTTGACTATAGTCTTCTCTGTGAGAAACTGGTCCTTTTCCCTCTGTATCTTCGCCTTTTCTTCCTCGAGCATCGCTCGAAACTCATCCTTCTAATTTTCATAAGTGGTCACACAGTACCGCGCAACTCGTAGTTGCTCCAAAATTTCTTCTTTCTCTTTCTTCAGGGCTTCTATGGCCTATTCATTTTCTTCTTGGACCCACTAAATCCAAGCCTCTATTGTATCTTCCAATCTACGAACTTGGGTTGGTTCATCCCCCAACTCTGTAGTATCCTACAAGGAGGGTGTAGTAGGTACTACGCGGCTAACTTGAATAGTTTGTTATATCTCCTCCAACTCCTTCTCAACTCGTATATACAGCTCTTATTACCTTGTGCCATATCTCTGTAAGAGGCCATTGGACACATCCTCCATCGCTCTGCAAACTAGACTAATGTCATCCTCTATGAGCATAGCCTCTATCTAGGGTTTACTTGCATGGGTCTTCTTTCTTACCGAGTGTTTCTGCAGAGAACCCTTCCTCTTCTTTGATGTTTCTGTCTCAGTAGGGGGGTCCTTCGGTTGTGTAGCTTCACCTTCTTCTTTTTTTCTCCTTCTTCCCCTCCTACTTCTTGATTTACTTTGTCTCCTCCTCCTCCTATGGGAAAACCAGGCCCACTTTCTTCTGAGGCATTGCCCTCTTCGTCAGTCTCCATATCTTGGACCTCCTCCTTTTTCTTATTCTTCTTTGTGCTAGTCTATTTGACATGCTCAGCCTGGGTGACCAAGGTGCTTCCTATGATGTCAGGGTCAAATATTTCTTCATCAACAAGCGGTACAAGGAACTCTGTTGGACATGCTTTGGTGATATCCTCCATATATTCATCAGTAAGCTCATAGTAGGACTATAATTTCTCCTTGCTCTCATCCCTGCACGAAGTGATATAAATGAAATGTCGATATGCATGGAACTTAGCTAATGGTATGTACTGGTGCAATGTTCACGGAGTCATGCAAGGGAATTATTCTATGGAAACCTTCAGTTGGTGATACTAGGCATGGAACACTATGTTCGACTACCACTGCTTTGTCATGTCATTCGTGTACCATATAGTGGAGAACTTCGTAGCCAATGGCTCCAAAGGTTCTGTCTCTGGGAAGGCAGCTCCTTCTAGCATTTTCCAAGAGACAAATGTGATCAACACCAGCAACCAATTGAAATGGAACTCATATTCTTTATCCTGCACTTCGTGACAGTATTTATCGAGCTCGTTGATAAGGTAGCTCACCCAGTTCATTTGGATCCCCTCCACGCACTTCCCTGCGAGGTCCACCACGAACCTGGTGACCTGCGTGGGGTGGTTATTTCTAACGATCTTTCCAGCTATAAGTTGGAAAGAAAGGTGCACTGCGCCATCTTGGATAGAGGCTATCTTGTAGCCTCACTTTCCCTTCTCAACTTCATCGTATTCCTCCTTTATGCGTTGTTCTAGGGAGTGATCTGAATTCTTCCCTAGGTAGAACTATTGAGGGTCAGGACCCTGCATGCTTAGTCCTTTGATCAAGTGGATCAGCGTCGGATCCATATTAATGCTCCTATCAAGCCATAGATATCCTCCATGGTAGCATGACAAGAGGAGTTTAATGCAAGCGTTAACCTCCTGATGTCGGCCAAAGTGAGGAATATTCATTACGTTAAGTATCGTGGACTGCACGAGCTCCTTAATCCATGGCTAGGAGACTATCTGAGGCTTCTTCCCAATCGTCTTCATAAAATATTTGTGAGGTGTGAGCATCGTGTATTTATTTCTGTCACCAAGGTTGAAATTGTTGTTCTTCAATGCTGGGATCTGTCCCAACTAGCTTCCTTCTACGTGTATCCCCTTTGAGATGTACGTAGTGATCACTATATACTCTAAGTCTCATGGAGTGTGTTCATGGTTAACCGTGCTAGCCAAAGGTAGTATGTACTCTGGTAAGATCGACGGGATCTGCTTCGCATTAGCCAGATCGTTGTGATACTTACTTTGCTTCTCAGTAGCGGGGTTAGTACGTTTCGAGCGACATCCAGTCGAAGGGGAAGCCTGCAGTCCCCTACTCGATGATGTTTGTACTCCCTCGGACATAGATTTATCAGCCATAAAATTCTTCAAAACTTCTTCAATGGATTTTTCTAGCTTGGTGCACTCAGCCGACATTCTTATTGTTAACAAATAATTCGGGGTAGGTGAACGGATAACGGGGTAAAAAATAGATGGTAAGTTCTGATAACAAAATTCGACACACACAATCACTTTGTTTCCTATCTCAGATAATCACGGGTATAAAAAATTGGTCGCAACACAGCGTCCGATGGGTTTAATAAGTAAGCGTCGTAACGGATTCCTCCAACGGACATGAATACCTCAATCAATACGGATCAGTTCGTTGTGGCGTGGTCTCAATGTCCCAAATGCGGTCTATTCGACCATAAATGTGTTTCCTAGCCATTCAGAGTGTCATTCCAATGGTCAAGGTGGCTCCAACAGTCATATAGTATCGCCAGGGTGAAGTCCCATTCTGCGTGGTTATGTTGTTTCGACAAGGTTTAGAGACTACAAGCCTGCCTCCTGTGAAATATTCTCTGGAACTTCCTGTAAATTTCCAACTGGGCTTTCTTCTTACTGAGCTTCCTTGACTTATTTCCTGTGATCTGAGTCTTTAGATTCCTCTTTCTATTCTTATTCTTATCTTCTCTTAGCTTAGTAGCTTCACATTGTTGATGTGCTCTCAAAGGGTTTGAAGTTAATATCCCTTCTCTTATTATTTCCTGGGTGGATATACTTATTTCTTGCGTAGATAGGTCCTTCAATCCTTCTTGTGTTCTTTCACCCTCGAAAGCTAATTCTATGGTCTTATGTTGCTTCAAATCAACTTCTTGTTCTTCTATGAGTTGATCTATTTTTCTAGCTATGAGATCCCTTAGTTCTTGTTTTTTCTTTTTTCCAGCTTCTTCCTCTGGTTTCCTTCTGGTCTGATCCTTCTTGATCCAAGTCTTTCCTAACAAAAGAGAAAAAGGGGCGTTGTTCTCAACAAACCTAATAACCTCAAATTCTTCTTGATTTGATGTCCCATGGATGATAATAGGTAAATTAGTAACTCTTCCACATAGGGTTATCATATTTCCTTTAATAAAGCCTATCCTTCCCAGTGAAGGTACCACAGTAGGCTTTCCTAAAATTTCCCAAGTGCTTTTTGTCATAATATTCAATTATGTCTCCTCATCCAAGACACAGTCTATGTCGAAGTCTCCTATTATTGTATCTATGCGTTGTTTTTCTTTCAATATCTCTAGTAAATTGATATCTTTGTGATCATTCATTGCTTCTTTTAACTGTACTAACATAGTATGATCTTTCTTTGTTTCTTTTTCTTTATGATTCTCTAACATGCTCTTATTTTCTTGACTCATGTTCATTTGTTCAACTTTAGCAATCATCTTTGGGCAGTCTTCAACTTCATGACCAACAAATTTACAACATAGACAAATAGGACCTATACCAGGGCATTCCTTAGAAATATGTCCCAGCTTTTGTAGTTGTAACATAATGTCAATCCTCTCTTTCTCTTATAAGTTCCCCAATTTCTCCTATACTGCGCACTAGGATCATAGTGTTGGACCTGCAATCTGCAAGAATTATTTCTAGGTTCCTGCATCCACTTATTAGTCCAAAATTTATTTCTATGCATAAGAATAACATATATTTCTCTAGTTCTATAAAAATTATTCAGACCAACTCTTTCTTCTAACTATACCCTAGATTTCAGGCTAGGACAAAATCTATCAAACATACCTAGATTCATGTTTCCGAAAAAAAAAATTATACTTATCTTACTCTATCAAAGCACAAAACTTTACCTTTTTCAAGATCTTACCTCTTTTTATTTAGATCAAGTTTCTTTCGTAGCACAGAGATTCGGAAGTCAAGTAGAATATTGTGCACTACAACAAAAAATCTACAGACAGAGCTTCTCTTTTCTTTCAGTTCCCAACAATCACAGTTTCAGGTCCTAGGAACGGAACCAGTTGTTGGCACAGGGGCAAGCCCAGGGTTCAGTGCTACAACAGAGCACCAACAAAACCCTAACTATAGGCCCTTTTAGAAACACTTGCGAAGCAGGAAAAGTCTCACCCAAGGTAGAGGCAAGGGGGGTTACAGGACTCAAGTGTCTTCAACCAAGATGGGACACAGATCTGTGATTATAACACTTTGCAGAGTGCTTAGGAACAATACATATTAATTCATTAGCTTTATTCACATTTCAGATCAAAACCTAAGTACACATTGGCACAGTAACAATAATAAAATATACATCACACTTAGCATCATAATTTAGATATAACACATCCAACATAGACAAGCACTAAGAATTCATAGATATATCATTCATAACATTCAATGCAATAAGAAAATTTGAAGCATAAACATTACAGCACAAAACAAACCATCAACACATGATATATGTGGTTCACCCCAGTGTGGGGATACATCCACCAATTTCTTCTTCTTCTTTATCAGTCTCCAATCTCTTACATTCATCTTCTCTTGTGCACTAAGCCACAGAGCCAAGCTTCACACTGGAAAGGTGATTTGTGCACCTCGCACCAAATCCACCTTCCCAAAATCAGGTCAAGGCACAAAGCCAACTCCTCTACTAAGAACAGATCCTTACATACATGGTCTATTCCACAAAGCAACCCAAAACTACTTGCCTCTTGCACTTAGCTAGATACTACTACTTCGCTTTCACTAAGCACACTTCACTACTTCTACCTTACAATATTTACTTATTTATACATTTACAAAATGGCCCAATCATGGGTAAACCCATGGGCCGACATCCCATAACCCACTACATAAACCCTAATGAACCCCTTGCTGAGTCCACAAAACAAGTGATATCCCATGATCTTAGCTCCGCCTAGGCACTCCATCTTCGACCAGCCTGTCGATGTCCAAAAATAGGTCAAAACCGATCTATGTTTCCTCAAAACTTGGTCGAGGGCCAACAACGGTCTTCTTCTCTTATAGGTTATGTGTATCTGTGACCTTCATCAGGATCAAGAGGTGAAATGACCCTAATTCCATTACCTTCAAATGTCATTCTTCTCTTTTTCAAGTCAACAACAATCAAATTGTTGAAATCTCAATCAATACCCAACAGTGCAGGATAAGGACAACTATCATCAACAATCTCAATCACTTCAAAGTCTACAAATTTTCTCACTTCGTCGATGTCCACAGGGACATGCTCTAGTATTCCAAAGGGGTTCATCACCTACTAATTAGCCATCTTTAACCTAATAGGAGAGTAAATCAATCTAGGTTTTCCCATTAATGCCCATTCTACTTCGTCATAACATTTAATTCTAATTCCAGGTCGAGGACCACATAGTCCACATCGTAGTCTCCAATATGAGCACTAAGGTGCAGCTCCTTGATTTTCCTCCTTTTTCTAGATACTTTATTCACATCTCTACTCAGAACAGGATCTATTCTTTCGATTTCATATTGTCTTATCAAGTGTTGTAGTTCATGTACATCTCTTTCATCTTTAATCAAGTTAATGAAAGTATACAAGAAGTCCACAATATTTCTTACCTCTTTTCCTTGCCTAAGTGGTACAGACTAATCAAATGTTGGAGGCATTTCACATTCCCTTACTTATGGTTGTGCCCTAGATGATGAAGCATGTTCTCCTACAAATTCTCTCCTTGCTTCTTAAAAAGTATGATTTTCTTTCCTTGGATCAAACAATTGTGTCTTCTCTGCATCTCTTCTAATCCCTAATCCATCTATAGTCTTTCTTGGAGTTACCCTATCTTCTCATGTAAAAACGCCTCCTCTAGTAATAACAGTGACTCTGGTATCCTCTCCGTGAGGTTCCGCTAATATTAGTTGTACTTTCTAGTTTCCACCTCGTCTTTCTTGAAGTTTAGCTAATAATACTGGGCAATATTCAATGACATGGTCGAATGAATTACAGTAGATGAAAGTGGTAAAAGGGTTCTGAAAATCCCTTGACAAATGACCTGGATGGGCACAGTTATAGAAAATAATCTGACCTTGACCTCGAACCATGACTCCTCCTCGTCCTCTTCCTGTGAACCCACCACGAGGGTTGAATTTTCCTCTTCCTAGGGATTTGAACTGTGCAGCATCCCCTTCTTGTTTTAATTCTCCTTGAATTTTGTATGCATCCCTTGATCTTTCATGCATAAGGTTGTAAGACCTAGAGTCCTTCTCATCATGCCCCACATATTTTCATAATGTACAATAAATATTGGTGGTTGTCTGCACATATTTTTGCATATAATAACATTCACCAGGGTGATGTCTAGTTCTACATACCTCGCACAAAGGTAAAGTAGCCTGATTTAAAGGGTTAGGGGGCTCTAGAGGCCAAGTATTCATTAAATAAAGGATAGTTCTCTTTGTCATGTCCCTCTTATTTACATATGATACACCATATGTCTTCTCTTTTCTCCTTTCCTTTGTCTTTCTTCATGTCTTCAACCTGTAAGGATAAACTAGTTAATTGATTCAAAATCTGACTCATACCTGGACTAGATTCTCCTACAGGGGTTGTTTCTAGTTCCATGGAAATCTCTAATGCTTCAGCTTGCGAAGCGACCTTTTGTTGCATCAGAGGAACTCTGATGTGTGGTAGGAGGGAAGTGATGAACCATTCCTTATGTTGTTCATCTAGAATTTGGAAACTTAAATGGCCTATCAAGGTCTTAAACCTGTAATCAAATTCCCAAATAGGTTCAACCACTTTCTTCTTGATTTATTTCAACTTTCTAATGCACTGCGAATCCTACTTAGGCTTCTTGAACTCCGCACTCAATGTAGTATTAATGTCATTTAGCAGTTTAGGTTGTACAGATCCTGTAACAAACTTCATGTACCATCTCAATGCACGATCCCTCAAGGTAGTACTAAACTGATCTCTCTTAATAGCTTCATCGGTGAATTTCTTAATGCTCCATACAGCTACACATAAAAACCAGTGTTGTCCAGGATCCTCAGATCCATCTCCTCTGAAAATAGGTAACCTCATTTCATCTACCATGGATCTTCGTTATTTTCTCAACTGAGTATGTACTAAAATGCTTGTAATAGCGCTCTGAGTGCTCTGATTACTCTGGTTACTATGGTTACTTAATGCTACTAAAACAACATGAGGAGTAATAATACTTACTTCAACAGTAGGCACAGTACCTGAAATTTTTGGTTCTTCTCAATGAAGTTCCTCAGTATCTACTTCATCTTCCCTTGTGAACTTTGAATACTCTTTGTCTGATCTCCCTGCTTCTTATCTACTATAGAAATCTTTGTCTTGTGCCAATGGCCCGTAACTCTACTTAAATAGGTTCGCAAGAGGAACCTTTATGAATGATCTCCCACTGCACATGTGTCCAGCCTCTGCGTCACTGTCGTTGTCTGAATTCCTGAACATTATCTTTAAAATACAATTGACCACTGTATCTTCAAGATATTCTTCTCATGCAAATACATATTAATATTCATCTTTAAAAAGTGTAGAAACTTTCCTCTAGGTCCCTTGAAGAAATATCTCTCTCCTTGGCTATATGATTCCACTCTGTCAATAGAAAATTCAATAATGTATCCTCCAATAGTGCTATCAAACTAGAGATCCACCACTCTAGACACAGCGTTATCCATTCTCTTTACTTTCTTAATTAGTGTTGTCGTCCAAACCATAGGTGGTCTAGATTTGATCTCAAATTGGGTGTCTGCTAATCTGTCTAACCACTCGTATAACTCCTTATGAACTCCAACAAAGAAAACCTCGTGCACTTCAGTAAAGATGTACCTCCCCAACCAGTCTTCTATACTAATGTTAGGGTTCTTGTTCTGAGCTATGGAGAATTGATCTAGAATCGGATCCAGAAGCCTGACAGGGCTTAAAAATGCTCAAAAATGAAAGTGCTCAGAATCTAACAAAACTAACACCATTGTGTCTGTCTCGTCTTCCTGATTCTGATGGTATATTTACTTCATCAAACGGGCTCCGTATGCGAAAGTTATCGCGTTCTGATCGGAAGCCCAAACAGGTAAAAAGTCAAAGGTCAACTGGTCAAAAAGTCAATGTTGATGTTAGCATGACATCAGCATGCTTACTGTGCAGGAGATGATGTGGCACTCTCTGGCTGGTGGTGATTGGGCAGGTTTGCTGACAAGGCAGACATGTGGCAGGCAACTGGACCAGTCAATAGCTGACAAGTGGCATTAATCCGTCGAATGGGGAGATGCCACGTGGCCCAATCATGGGCAGCCACATGGCACCCAGTCATCAGTCCAAGTGGCAGGTTTCAAAAGTTTATTTGGAATCCATGGGGGTCGATCCCATGACCTCTTGGACCAGTCCAACGCCTTAACAAATGATCAAATGCCAATGCACCATATGTATTCCTTGTTATATGCATCCACAAATTTTATTTTTAAAATACAAAGTATTGTATGGTGGCAGAAAGTGGGGTTGTGGCTAAGCCCCAGCCCATGGTTTCAACCTGTGGTCTATATGACCAACCACCCAAAGGGGGCGCGGGCGCATAGAGCGCACGGATAAATTTGTTAGCCACGGGTCCTATGGTTGCGCCGAAAACCAGGAGCTAGTGTCGGAGAGGGGGCCACCGCATGGGCGCGTGGCCATATGGAGGCTCCATATGACCTGGAGCACACGCCTAGTGGGGGTTGTGCCCGATTTTTGTCAATTTTTGGGTTTTTTCTATAGTTTATGGATTTTTAAAAGATTATATGCCTATTTTAATTGATTTTCTCCATTTTTAGGAGATATTGGGCATTTTTGGAGCCCAAATTTTGGGAGGAAGTTGGAGATGAGAAACCAACTTCAAATATATATAAACCAGGCCTATTTGAGGCCATGAGAGAGCAGTGAGAGCAGAGTTATGTTGAAGAGAATCCAAGCCAAAGCCATTTTTATGCAGGGAAGATATTGAGGAGCAGACGTTGTCGGGCCATTTCTGGGAGCTCCGGACATCCGTTTTGCGTGCCATTTTCTTTACAGGGTTCTTGAGATCTGGACGAACATGACCAGATTAGTATTGTATCCAATTGGAACTGCAGCGATGTACTTTTGATATTTTGAACAGAAATAAAGAAGCCTCCCCCACAGAGACAAAGGCCTGGAGACGTAGGCAAAAGTTGTGCCGAACTCCATTATCAATCTGCGTGTTATGGTTTGTTGTTTCTTATTTCATTTCAGATATGCAAATGTGTATATGGCTGTCATAATTCCTCTTCTTTCCTCATTCTTTCACTAAGTTTCTCAAATGGTTAATTAACGCATGCAAAATTAAAACTCAACCATAGTCATTAAAAGATCCTACGGATCAAGTGGTATCAGAGCTA
>SNQJ01S0013853.1:17173-79669 GCA_010110895.2 Picea sitchensis
CCCCCCTTAAAAATAAAAAATAAAAAAAAATAAGCCGCAGAAATTTGGTGAAGGCTATTTGTAAAAGCAAAGTGAGGATAATTTTGTGGATGTATACGTACAGTAGTTGTAGATCTAGCTAGTTTCTTCAGATCCTGTACTATATCTTCTCGCAAGTATGTTACAAACGTTTTTTGGGTTGTCCAAAATATCCTTTCTCTAACATCTCATTTCTTTGTTATACTTTTGAAGAGCATAAGTGGAATCTTCCCTTTATGCAATTGTTGCTCCATTGACGAAAACAAATTTGAATAGCTATCAAACAATTGCAGCTGCAACATCGAACAATGCAATATTTGTGTAACTTACCCGAGATACATGCACATGAAAAAGTAAAGGATAAAATTGGATATGTAAAGTGGTACCATTGCCTTGTCGTTGTCCGACTCTCCATGCTTTATATGGAGAATGTGTTGCGAGCCAAGTTTTCTCGTCAGTGTTACATTTGTGCCAATGGTTCCAATTAGGTAAATATCACTTCTCTATGCAAGATGGTTGATAGTCGCGTCCGGGACGAAACGATATTCTGAACAAACAACATGAATTTTTTCCATAACACTTGTTTCGTTGAGAGAAATAATCCGATCACAATCACCACGGTCATATACTATTTTTGGCAAGATACTAAAATTTGTAATGGATATCCCATTACTCGGCAATATCGTTTCTGCATGTTTATGGACAAGTTGTGTAGGAATAGTCAGTGTCACTGTCATCATAGCCTCCTTGTCTGTCATGTCAGCACACATAATGGATCTAGTTTTGTTTGCCTTGTCCAAGTAGGTGCTATAGATGACCATTATGTCCCCGACGAACACTTTTCCAGTTCAGCGGTTGTTCAAGCCCTCTATTGATAGTACTTTGGGTGTTAAAATTCTAGACCTGGTAACAATTTTTGAATAGGAAAACTAAAGTGAATGGTAGTGTGCAAATTTTTTTTTGTGTTCTTCTTTCACTGGCATAAATCTACAAGTACATGCATAGCTTCGATGAACTATGCAGCCAAAGTTTTGTAACCACACCTCTTAGTCTGCAGAACATGCGCTATGTTCGATGTCTCACTTGTACTTGTTGACACTTCTTTTGAACTGCAAACCATGTATTCCAGATGACATCATCATATTCACCATGTCATAGATGATTAAATAGCCGAGGATATTTATTTGGTAAACATATTAAGAGCGAAGCGTATGCAAATTTACCTTTGGCCTTGTTGGTCTGTTGATGTCTGGGATGAATTACTGCTCATGGCCATGTCACTAGTCCAACTTTTTCTGATGCAAGCATGTGCAGATGAACATCAGGACTAAACAAGCATATGCATTGTATATTGTCCATCAGAAGGACTAAATAAGCGTAAAATTGTATGCATCTTGACTGGAAAAATGCGTAACAGTAAACAGGGCGGGGCACCATAGCCAATCTGTATATCGCAGACTCTCAGAAGCCAGGGGAGCAATCTTGAACCTGTCAGCCTGGCACTCGCAATCCACAAAGTGGGTAAGTACGGAATAAGGTAGAATCATGACCATAGATGTGAAACCGTTAGTCCTCCAACCGATGCATCAAGGCATTTTCAGAAAGACCACTAAGCAGATCAATTAGAAAACAAAAGGGATAATAGAAAATGGAAAAAGTAGAAATAGGTAGG
The DNA here is from genome assembly GCA_010110895.2 of Picea sitchensis. Lineage (NCBI taxonomy): Eukaryota > Viridiplantae > Streptophyta > Pinopsida > Pinales > Pinaceae > Picea > Picea sitchensis. Next base: position 18,864 of record SNQJ01S0013853.1, read on the forward strand.
GCAGAAAGGCCCATTGCTACCAACCCATCATTTTCTACTCTAATATTATATGCCGCAGATGATATAAGAGAAGTTACCCATGTTCTCACCTTAATAAATTGAGCCGAGTTTCCAGACCCAATTAAAAAAAGAGAGAGATTTCCATAGTTTCTATACCTTTTAGAATATTGTACCACAGAACCCTCTGTTGTTGCACAAAACAATTCATCTTTTTATCCAACCAACCTATTTTTTCCATGGTAGCAACGCCAAATATGCAATGGACATGAAGGCAAGTTAGTATGAATACAGGCATGCAAAAGAAAGAGAAACAGGCCTATTTATTCCAATGTAACAACAAACAGAATACGCAGAATATATTATATTTGAAGGAATAAAAGAAGGAAAAAAAAAAGGTGCAAAGCAGCAGAACAAGCACAATAAATATATAGACAGTAAATGAAAAATGAAAACCGGAATATGAAATAAGAGTACAGCTATCCACTTCTGTAATTCCTCGTTTACATTCCCGCCAAAGAGTCCATCATCCTCTCTAGCCATTTTGTTTGTCTAAATGTAGCAATGCACTGAAAACACAATGGACATGAAGTAGGTGAGTATGTAGGAAGGCATGTAATGAAGATAAGCTATCATGCACGAAGGTACGCAACATCTACATACAATAAACTATGTGAACACATATACAGACAATAAATGAAATACAAAACAATGCACTATGAAATAAAAATTCAAGCATGCACCTTTCTATCTCCTCTTCAACTGATGCAGTCAAGACTCCATCGTTTTCTCCAGCTATTCTGTTTGTTTGAATGTGGGAACACACAAAATACAATGAACATGAATGGAAGCTGGTATGCACCAGAGAACAAGTAATATGTACATACAGTAAAAGAGACTCAATGAATAGTCTAAAAGATAGGCAAAAACATGAACCTTTGTGCTTCTCCATCCATAGTTGTAAATGTGTATTTTTTTTTCCCTGCCCAAAATATATTACAAGCCACAAAATATTACGAAATTGCATGGTCGTAGCTAAACGATTTTTGGTTTTCCATGGCAAAGTATCCAGATATGCTTCCACCGATGGAAATACATGTTCTTTATCCTCTACACGGACTATTGTGCCCATGATACAAGATTTTGGTTTCCCATGGAAAACTACCCAGATATGCTTCCAGACATGGAAATATAATTTTCCGGAATCTTTGTTGTACATATCATATCTCAAGTACAAGACAAATTGTATCATGGGCACACCAGTCTATGTAAAGGACAAAGAACATGTATTGTCATATGGGCACATTTCACCATACATGGTTTATAAATGCAACCTGCATATGCTTTTTTTAACAAAAAAAAATGAATATTGCAATTTCACATGCACTTGAACTATTTCCCATGCAACTATTTTCTTTCATGCTAGCACTGAAGCACCAGCGAAATCTCATAGAAGAACAGATATCGACCTTGCTAGACAGGGAAAATAACACAACTGTATGTCGACTCGTGGGTGCAGAGGTTGAACACCGTAAAGCGCCCAAAAAAAAAACAATAATATATATAAAAAAAAATAGCTCCAACTACCGGCGTAGGACCTCAAACCTGCAAAGTCGAATCAAACAAAAGAAAACAACAAGCACTAAATGAGCGAGAAAGCACGAACAGGCCCAACTGCAGCCCTAGGGCCCCAAAGCATAAGCCCAAGCCAAACAAACAGAACCAACAACCCATGAACCAATGAACCAACGAACAAGCAACAACCACCAAACCAGTAAACAACATATGTATCTCCAATGATTACGAAACTGCAAACGAAGCACAGAAGGAACCAGAGACATACAATGAGCATGCCAGTAGAAATAAGAAAACATTCTTACTTGCAAACTACAAACACTGAACATCAAACAAGGAATAGAAAATGAAACTATGGCATGGAAGCTTACTCCAGAATGATGAAAGGAAGAAGCACAGGTCGAATTGTGAACCAAACAACAACAAGCAACAACTGACAAACCAACGAAGAAGAAGCACTCACTGAACCAGTAAACAATGTATGTAGCTTCAACGATGACGAAACTGCATTGCAAAGCTATAAGAAGGATGAAACATACAATGCCTATTCAACTGGCGGTGGACAACAATATTGTGCAAAATCACTCCAACATTGTATGGAAAATTTCGAGGAAAAATGTACTCTGAGAAGTGTATTTAGATAAACATTTAAGTCTATCAGGTTGTCTAAGGACCTCTAGTATGCAAACATTTAAGATGTCAGACCTGTTGGAGGACCTCATGTCATGTAAACATTTAAGTTGTCAGGCCTATTCAAGCACCTCAAAAAAAGTGTCAATACATTCCAATACAAATACATGCGGCAAGGACGTTATAAACTTTGGAATTATCGATCACTATAGAGATTGGATATCTAAACATTTCAATATGATTAGTACAAATAAAAACTTTCGGATATATTCAGCTAGAAGAAAATGCTAAGACAAACATTTGAAGTAATGTTAGCATTAATCCACCTTCAAGCAATACATAGGAAAAATATATGATTCAAAAAGACTGTATACGATAAGAAAGTTTGGAAATGTTACCATATAAAACATTGGGAATAGCGAAGCCGACAATAAGACCTCCAATCTGTTATCCAATCAGATCAGTACATATATGGTACTTTTTATTATATAAAAATCAATGTTTTTAGTTCCCTAGCTCAAACAATAGATATTATGCAAATATTTGTGGTCAAAGGACAAATTAATATGTAGTCAACGAATATGCTTACGGCAGGGACTAATAACCCAGAGCAGGGTGTGACAAAAGACCCTGCGACAAAAGATACGAATATGGAAAAAGGATATGAAAAGTCCAAGTTTGAACTTCGGCCTTTAAAATAGTAAAAACAAAAGAACTTTTGCCTTTAAAGTATTAAAGGTAAAAAAGATTTTGCCTTAAAAATATTAAAAACAGAAAAACAAATGAACGGACAAAATCCTGAGCTTTTGAATTTAAGTAAAATAATCACGCCGAAAGGCGTACACCTATTGACAATGGGCACAATTAATCACCTTTTAATCTAAAATTCTAATCTTATGGCTAACAATTAAAGATGTTGGCATATTCTTAGTCGTACTCTCTAATCAATGGATGAAATTTAATGCTCATAACTTCCTTGCATTTCTGAATACTTCAGTTACCTTGTTTATTTTTTAACCAGGTTAACTGATTAAGAAAAATTAATATGTATAAAACTTTGCATTGCCACGTTCCTTGAGATTAAGCGTTTGTAGCTGGATGTAGTGGTAGCTACAACAATGGTAGTTGGACGCAGTGGAAGCTGGGTGTTGTTTCAACTAGCACGACGACGTTTCAGTGGCCGATACCTTTCGGCATTCTCCAGCCGCGAGTCAGTTGTGCTAGTATATAACAAAAAACATTTTCCTTTAAAATATTATAAACAAAAAAAAATTGAAATCATAACGGGATGGTCATTCATGGCCTAAAGTGTTTGAATGTTGTGAAAAGACGTTACAATGGTAGAGATTACCCATGGCTCGTTTGATTGGCAATCTATAAAATCAGAATAGAAATCATTCCGCCAATTTATGGACGATGTATTAGTAGCCTCCGCCCTCGATCAAGAACTCTTGTTCCCGAAATTCCCAATTTTGTGTAAGCTGAAACTGGCTCCACTTCTAAATCCAAAACATCGTTCGATATCAAGAATCAGTAATGATGGCAACGTATACCTAAATTAATAAAATGAGAATTACAGAAGCATACCTATCATCTCAAAGGCATTCTTTCTCTTCCATGGTTGAGATGTGGCTGGAGCATCATAGCGACCGATTTCCATGGTTGGAGCATCCCTGTGACCGATTTCTGAAGCATGGCATTGTTGTTGTTGTTTATTGCTTTTTCCATCGTATTTGATAGCATATAACACCTTATTTGACAAGCATGGGTTGGTGTAACCGCTACCCACCAACCCCAGTAATTCTCGCGTACCACTTGTTGTAGCCGTAAGAGTTGCCCACTACATGCCGTAATTGTAATTGTTGGGCACCGCCTACCTAAATGTGGCCATGACTGTGACATCAACTGAAATTACCTCACTTTTTTTTTGTAAGTTCAGGTGCTAATCTATTAAAATACGTAAAAAAACACAGTGATTGTCCTTGAGAGTGGACAAAAATTAGGCATGCCTTTAGTAGGAAACCAGGTGGGAGAGACTTGAGAATTCTGTCTGCTTTTGATGGGAAACGAGTCTTACCAAAAACTTGAGTTTAGTTGTCTATGTTCTTGGTGAAAAAGGACCAGAAAAACTTGTGAATGCTAAAAAAAACGGAAAGTAGAATAGAGGCCTGAGCATCAAGAACAGGGGCCAACCGGAGAAGTTTCTTCAATAACTGGGCAGCCACCGAAATCGTTGTCACTTTCCCTGGAGGAGATGGAGTTGTCCGATCTTGGATTCTTGAATGAGAGGCTTGTTCTTTTGATGAAGAGAGCCTTCAACGAGCTGTGCGTGCCTGGAGCAGTTGCCTCAACTGAAATGTTGGGAGCCTCTTGAGGCACCGAGGTGTTAGGGTGGGCGACAGAGGAAGGAGGACGGGTGTTGGGGGAGGGAGGAGTAGAGGGAGGAGGACGAGTAGTGGGAGAGTGGGGTGAGTGAGGTGAGCTAGAGAGGCTTGGAACAAAGACGCCTGGGAGGCTGAAGAGGGTGCGGGCGAGGAGGTTTTTGACCACCCAGTAGCTCCGACGGTGCCTGGAGGTGTGATGGGATGCCATTAGGGAGCCTGAGACTTATTCCCATTCATCAAGCAACTATCGCAGCGAGACTGGAACTGAACGATCATACCCATTCTGGTTGGCCAAAAGGAGCGGGGGAGAAACAGTGGAGGCTCATCTACCATGACCACTTCACCCCAAGGTGGGGGTGGCATGCCTGCGAGGAGGCATGAGAGAGGAATTGAGAAATATGGGCCTTGTGAGGAAGGAGAGCAACCACCTTATGCAAAGAGCATAGGGATGCCATATGTGAAGAGAAGAGAGCCAATTTATATAGGAGGAAAGGAGAGAATTGGTGAAGAGGTCGTGGCTAGCCAAGAGAAGAGTGTCGAGACGAGGGGGTGTCAAATTTGGTGTGATTAAGGTTGCTAGGATTTGAGAGCGTGTGTACTGAAGGATCGTACATAGGTCGAGTAGGTGGGGACCAGGAGCCATGGGGGAAGTTATGAAGCTATGTCTTGGGGAGGAGGATAGTTAAAGCGTATGAGGGGGGGCTGAGGTGGAGCATGTCCAGACAACACTACGCATATTGAGGGGATTGGTGGAGGCCTCCAGGTGGACACCCACATCTGGGGAACTGGATCTACTTCATGAGTCGATGCCTTCTGAGCTTATTTTGACATGATGCTATACTATATATTCAAGGCATCTAACCTCCAACAACTTACACATTTTTCTTAATTTCTTTAATTTTTAAATCACCATTTTGGACAACGACAAATCTTTTAATCTAGAGCATACAGTTGGAATAACTAACCATCAATCTAGCTCATAAGACTCTTCATGGTCCACCCCCAATTATAAGATATTATTACTCATAGTCATAATAAACACAATTTATATATATATATATATATATATATATATATAAGCACAACCATATTATAAAAATGGTTGATATAAATAGATACGCCCCATTTTTCACCTTTCCTAACTAATTGAATGACTTACATGAACAACTTTTATAACGTGGTTGTGCTAATCTAAACAATCTATATTAAAAATTAAAGAAAACAAAATAGAGTGAAAATTTAAAATAAAAAAATGATGATTAGTGAATTATATATATATAATTTTAATTTTATCTTATTATATAAAATTAATCTAAAAAATTCAAAATTATTATTTAAAATTAATAAAATTTTCATTTTAAAAATAAAAATGGATTGACACTTTATACTAATTTTCTTCATCTTATTAAAAAAAAAACATTTTTAAACTCCTAAAATACTTTACAAACATATTTAATATATACATAAATAAAATACATAATATAATTATAATGTTTCTTCATCTTATTTAGAAAAACATTTTTAAACTACTAAAATACTTTACATGCATATTTAATATATACATAAATAAAATACATAAAATAATTATAATTTTTATGTTAAAAATATACAATAAAAAAAATATAATTCTAGATACACATAAATAAAATATATATACAATATAAAAATTAAAATGAATTCTATTTTTTTTATGTTACACATATACAATAAGAAATATAATTCCAGATTTTATCTAAAAACAACATGATACAGAAGATCTACAAAATTAATAAAATGAAAAATGACTTAATATAGAAAAAATGAAGTTTAGCTACAAAGAAATTCAAATGGAAATAACAATAAAACAAACCTTAATTTTTAAAAATAACTTAATATCAAGCGTTCGGAAAAGAGATTGTTCTCATGATTCCATCACTTTACATTTTGAAATTGCAAATTGCTAGTGATATCAACCTGTCTAGTTGAAGCATGAATATTTTGAATGACTGGATTTTGTATTATCATTTGGGAAAATTTGAGGTGCATTTCCAGATTGGTAGTCAAAATCAGGTATTACCACTATCCAACTCATATAATATCATGTACCTGTAAAGGGGTCTACCAAGTATACAAAGCCATCAGGAAGCCTATCAAGGACACTATCTGATTTTGCAGAAGAGGAATATCACACGGATTTACCAGCATGTCAAATAAAAGTTGAGAGGTTTATTTTGCTCGACTTTCAAGTTGATGTTCATCCAACACTAGACAGTCATCTTGGAACTCCTTGCATCCATTTGTGGGTGAACACTGTTGATTTTATCCAAGAAACTTTTGGGCTCGAAGATAGTAGACGTTTTTAATGATTTCCAGTAGGATGATATGAATTTATACATAGTATTGGATCTTTTATGTGTTTGTCAAAACCAATACCATGATCCTCATTTCCTTGAACATGTTCAAATGTTCAAATCAGGATATGTTCTACACTACAAATAGATTAAAATATACAAAATATTTACATAAACTCCCTAAATATATATCTTTGTTGTGAGCAACTCTACTATTTTTAAAAGAAAAACCCTAATATTTTAACTCGTTTATAAATAAAAACTCTGGTCTTAAAAAAACCCTAAAATTCCTCCATTGAAACTTATGCATCCTAAAGGTTCAGAATTCTTCGTGTGTGGCATCATGGAAAGAAACCACATGCACATGATGGAATTGTTACTTTATCCTGCAAAAACCTTCGTAGCATTCCAAGCACAATAATCACTCACACTTCCCCTTCGTTTCAATGCGAATTGTCAATCAGACGACCAACGAGTTAATTAAAAGAGAAGGCATTTCTTTGTACATTTCTTTCTCTGGTTTTGCAAGCAGCACACGAAGATAGGGCTGACGGTTTCGGCTGGCAAGTGGTATGATCATATGTAAGACAATTAAAAACTAAAGAAGACAAAAGGTTGTGACACGCCCGTCGGGTATATGAAACGTTATCTGGATAGCCGTCCACGAACTAAGCAGACGCTGAAAAGAAAATCTCAAAAGAAAACCGTTGTGACACATACGCCAGGTGTATGAAACATCACCTGGACAGTCCTCCACGGATTAAGCATACATGCCATTATTTCGTAAAGAAGGGGAAGCAAATGCGTAATGTTACCTAGACGGCCTTCCACGCATCCCTCCATGGGTTAAGCAGATGAGCCATTATTTGGTAAAGAAGGGGAAGAAAATGTGGCCACGCTTCTCACCAACAATTGGTAAAGAAATCCGGTAAAAGAAATTGATGGTAAAAAACCTTAAAAAATATACACTAAAAAGTAAAAACTCAAACTAATCATGAAGTATATGAATCACTATTTTTTGTTGTTCAAAATTCATATTTGAATGTAGAAATAGATTCAACATCCTGAAAAACTCAGGGGCACTCATATTTTACAGAAATAATTACTCAAATTTAGGAATCCAACAATTTCTTCTTATTTTGTTAATCACCTTAATCATTCTTTTTAATGATGAAAGGACATGTTTTGTCATGGAAGGAAGTTAATGGTTTAAATCAAGGCCCTTCATTTATTGTGACTACCAGAAATATTTATAAGATATGAAATCATGTCCATTGTGACATAACATAGAAGTATTTAAAAATGCAACTTATTTTGTCAATAAGTTTGTGCAATTTCCTCACTTGTCATAGTGGAGACGTGGAAAAAAGGTGTTTAATTTTGATTATGATATTATAAATAATTAATTGTATTTAGAATTTATAGAGATATAATAAATTTATTTAATAAATTAAATAAAAAAATTATATATAAAAAGAAAAACAAATTACTTTTTCAAAAATAAATGGAACATTGTCCCACCAAACCAAAACATATATGACTCTTACGATTAACATATTAAAATGTTTGGATAAAGATAGAGATTTTTTTTAATTGTTATTTATATGTGTGCAATTTATTTCTTATTTCTATTTTATATTTATAATTTTTTTTTTAATGTATTTTATACAGTTAATTTTTTTTAAAATTATTCATTATACATTAAGATGATGATGAATTTCCACTGAGACCAAATGGTCTATGAGATCTTAAGAAGGTAAGAAATTACTTCAATTTCTTTAAAATTGAATTTCTATGCTCAAAAAACATTGAGAGTAGTGTTCTAATATCACCATAGTTTTGATGACTTAGGAAGTTAGGAAGATTGGTAAGGTGGCAAACATTTTTAAATTGGGATCTAATATGGGTATAGGCATGGAAATCCAAGAGGAAGTGTTTTTCATATTCTACTCACTTACTGTCACAAAGGTGACAGATTCTCTCATACCATGGTGTTTTGGGATTTGTCCAATGTCCACTTTGCACTTTTTAAAACTCGAAGGTAATTTTGATCTTCTAAATTAGGGTTGACCACCTCCTTATAGTATCTTAATTTCCTTTTATCATTTAACCCTTTATCACACCACATATTAAAATGTTTGGATAAAGATAGAGATTTTTTTTAATTGTTATTTATATTTGTGCAATTTATTTCTTATTTCTATTTTATATTTATAATTTTTTTTTATGTATTTTATGTAGTTAATTTTTTTTTCTAATTATTCATTATACATTAAAATGATGATGATGATGATGAACGTCCACTAAGACCAATTGGTCTATGAGACCTTAAGAAGGAAATAGATTACTTCAATTTCTTTAAAATTGAATTTCTATGCTCAAAAAACATTCAGAGTAGTGTTCTAAGATCACCATAGTTTTGATGACTTAGGAAGTTAGGAAGATTGGTAAGGTGGCAAACATTTTTAAATTGGGATATAATATGGATATAGGCATGGAAATCTAAGAGGAGGTGCTTTTCATATTCTACTCGCTTAGTGTCACAAAGGTGACAGATTCTCTCATACCATGGTGTTTTGGGATTTTTCAAATGTCCACTTTGCACTTTTTAAAACTCGAAGGTAATTTTGATCTTCTAAATTAGGGTTGACCACCTCCTTATAGTATCTTAATTTCCTTTTATCCTCTAACCCTTTATCACACCACATGTTCTCCTTAAATTTAGAAGTGATAATATTAGTAATATTGTTGATAGTCCATGATGACTTCTTCTTGTATTCCCCATATCCAAGATTTGACATCTTTATGTCATCATCGTCGCTTGATCCACTAGTGGTTTTGGATAGAGTTTGAAGCAATTATGGGGAGCCTCTTGTCATCCGTATTGTTTATCTTTTTCTTGTACATTAGCTATCTAATCATAGCAATTATCTCAATGGGGAAAAGGCTTTGCTTCTATGAGGAGGATACGATAGGGTGTATTTCCCTTAATTTTGAGATTATAAGTTATAAAATTCTTTTGGATCTATTCTATATTTCTCCATTATTCTCTAGATATACCGCAACCCCAAACTTCACATCCATACAAGATAACTAGAGTGACAAGAGTGTGAAATAGGAGTTTTTTCTTATCTGAAATCCAAAGGTCTGTTGATTTGAAATTGTGTTGGGCCCATAATAGTATTTCCACCCTCCATTTATCATTTTTTCAACATTATAGTTCCAATTGAGCTTGTGGTGGATATTGATTTCAAGATACTTACAAACAAGAACATGCATGCTTTCTTAAGAACACCCATCCATTTCTTGGAATATGCATCCACTCTAGGAATGCACACACATTCTAGGGATGGATGCGCATTCATGTGGGGCAATTTTATAAAATACTTGTTGTTGGTCTATTTCACCAATAGACTAGGGAACATTTTTTTGAGTGAAATTCAACAAAATTGGGAGAAGAAACTAAGGAGATATTGACAAATCACTACCCTCACTTCGTTGACACGGCCTTCAATTGATTCTAGGTATGTATTTTGATATAATTTCATTTTTTATTTATTTATTTCAGAATTGTTTAATGATTAAAAATTAAACCTAAATATAAATTTTCGTTATTAAATTCCAACACACTTAATTAATATGGCACCCAAGGAAAACAGAAACCCAAGTTCTCAGTAGTAAGGAACAATAAACCCTGGCCCACAATCGACAAACATAAACATGTAAATGAATGCACGGTTGAGTTCTCTTAGAACCCTTGTACAAGGATTACAAAATACTAGAGAACCTTCATGATTGTCACCGGCCAGTTCTCTAGACACCATTGTATCATCCATTGGAAATACCAAAGGCCAATTAACTCACATTTATGATCAAATGGCCAAAATGTATGAATATTATAGGACAAGGCTAGATAAAAACCAAGTTAGAGACCCAAACATTTCAAAAAAATATTTAATGACATTGTTTATTGACCCAAGAATCGGAGTACACCTGCTAGTTAGAAAGAGACACATTTGTATGGGTTGGTGCACCTACCAACCGTTTTTAGTTAATTGGATGGATTTGAAGTTTATGGTATTTAACAAACCTCCCTACAATAATAGGGAGGTGCCTCTATATTTCCCCATAAAAGTATGGGCATATTTTATGTTAGGAATTCATGTCTACTACTTTTTCATTGGTGAATTCCATGGGGTGTGTCGTGGGTCTGCACATGATAGAGAAAATGCTAGGCATGCCCCATTTCTATATCCTCGTACTCCTAGGTGAAGTTCTAACCCCCCTACCCAGTATCCTGCCATTGCAAAAAGAATCATCCAAATACAAGCATCCATATCAGAAGACTTGTGTTACGAGGAAAATCACTCTATGGCATGATGTAAACCACAACAAACAAAATGAATATAGAAATAAACTCTAATATCATGTATGCTATATAAACAAACATCCTAACAAGACAAGACAAAGAACCTACCTCGTCTTGACGTTCGATGAAGACCACCATCGAGGACTCGACTCAAAGATATACACCTGCAACTTGTCCTAAAAAACCAAGATACATAAGCATATGATGATAATATATAAATTTAGCACATATAGTAGCATAATCCATCAATATTCATAACAAATATTCCCACAGAATAAAAATTCAAATATTTGCAAGACATTAATTAGACGATAAAAGAGTATTTCTATTAAAATATGATCAAAAAAAGTGTATGAATGACAAACTTTTGTGTCAACACATCTCAGAACCGAGAAACTAAGTCCCTTCCAGTTGGGCCTCCACCACTTCAATCCTCCACCAAAGGCAAGCTCATATAAGAGAGACAATGAGGTTCTCCATCAAAGAGGGAAGAGCTTGGGGGGCTGAACAATGTGTTCAGAATTAAAAGAAAAAAGGGATGTAGACTTGATATGAAGTGAATAATTTCTCCATAGTAACTTTTCTCTCAAAAGTTGAATTCTTCTCCTCTTTCCAAAACTTGGATATGGCCCATTTATAGCCTTCAATTGGAACTGAAGGGTCGAGTCGAAATGGTTCTAGTGTATGGAAGGTCAATGATCATGGATCTCATGAAGTGACATGGAAACCCGACACCATTTTTTTATTTTGGGCACAAAACCCGATGTACACGGTCTCTAATGGTGCAACCTGCATACACGCATGTTGTATAGCTGTTAGGGCAGGTATATGTGGAAAAATATTATTTTTAGCTTTAGGAATTGAAAAAAGGTACTTCAAGTCTGCATAGGGAAATGGAAAAGGCCTTCTAAGGAAGTTGCATGGGGTGAGGAAAATCTTGCTATAACAGATGCCCCCTAATGCCTGAGTTCATAGGAGTATCTGCGATGGCCGAAATACATTATAATTCCCAGAAGTGGAGTAATGGAGACCCAACTGTACGAACTACTTGCTCATAAGAATATTACAATCCATAATGAATTTGTACACATGGCTACCAATTTGAATTACACTACAAATCCATGTCAAAATATACCAAACAACTGTTCATGGCCATGAATAGGAAATGCAAAGTATATACATGCCATAGGATGTCATAGTCACTAACAAGGCCCAGTGAAAACAATTCTCAAAATCAATATGAAAATATCTGTATACAATGGAGTACAATTTGATCTCCCATGATCACTGAATTCATATAGGTATTGGTCCAATGAATTATAACAATAGATCAAAAAAGTTGTGTCTATGAATTGGTGTCTTCAAGTCTTCTACATGATCTACCAAAGGTGCAAGTCTACATCATGTGAATAACGGAGTTGAGGTCAAACCCAATGAGACTTTGTTTCATTATTGGTCATTAAGGTATACCATTAAAAAATGTGAGACAACCTACCGATAATGAAAGTAGATATCAAGGAACCAAGTACATTCTTACAAGCGTGAATAAAGGTGTTGAGGTCAAACACTTGAAGAATCCATTGATTAGTAGACATTGATGTATCCCCAACTGTCGATATCTAGAGAACCTGTCACTAATGACTGAAAGCCTCTAGGTACTCATAGGACTCTAGGCCTCATTTCCAGAATAGATGATCTAAAGTCGATGGAAGGAGACCCACTGAAACGAGAGCATTAAGGCATCTCTCATCATTCAACATGAGGTACAAAGAAGTAGCTTGATGATTTGGAGGAACTCAGATGAAGAACATGTTTACAAACCAATGACCATGTGAATCTTTCACATGCACCAGATGCAATCAGTGCGTGAAAAAAGACCCTGTGAATAGCAACCAATAATGAAAATCGTCGACAAAGCCGAGGAAACCACAAATAAGGCTATTGGCATCTAAGACACTGCATGAATCCCAATGTGTGAATAGATTATTATCGTCAAACACAAGGGAAACCCCCAGTCAGTGACCAATGAGGAAATGTCGACTGTTGGGTTCAAGGTTACCTACCCTTAAGGAAAGTAGAACCAGGGTTCGTGATAGGACTACAATTTCATATAGTTATGAGACACATTGAGGGTATGGCCGACATGCAAAGTCAAGATTTTTGAGAAATGACCGACACAATATTATAGACATCCTTTGAACAAGAGCATGAGACATATGGAGGACTCTAGAAGCATAGACTCAATGAGGAAACTTTGTAATGTAGGAGGCACCAATCAAACTCTCCATAAGGACTGGAAGAGTAACCAGTCGGAGGAGTAAATTCTAATTAATGATCTCAACATCCTAAGGTCTTGCTAAACCCAAAATTTGGATGAAAATTGGACTCAACATTTTTTGCTTTGTTTAAAGGCGACACGACTGCTACCAATATGAGATAATATTATTTTCCTACCTATATTTTTTTGTTTTTTCATAGAAAAATGAATGCTATGATACAAGAGAGGAAACGAGTGTCACCAGTAAGCAACTGGTTCCAACAGTGAAACATATCTATGCTCAATTCAAGGAGGTGCATGCAATATGTGGACACTCTGGGGAATGTTTCCTCTTGGGGTATAGGGTATCAAGCTGCAAAGGATATAAACAAGGCTCTTGTTGGTTGATGATGCAAACTCCTAAGGTAATAGGCTTATAACTTGAAAGAAGGAACCAAAAATAGGCTCAATACTACAAGCAAGAGAATGAGGTAAAATTACAACTTAACTTCAAAGAATGTCCTTTTTCATAAATTTAGTCCCCTAGGCCCGAAAAAATATAAAACAATCCCTAGGAGAACTCTTCTAGCCACTAGTGACTAGAGTATTCCTTTTCTGAAATTAGTCTACTTGGTCCCAAAAAGCGTTAAACTTACACCAAATAGATATCCTTTCAGATCCAATTTACGAGTGTGAAAGAGACAAGTTCACTTGAATTTTTTTTTTCTTTTTGAGAGAATCAGAAAAGAGCTTAAACAAGACTCAGAGGATGTGTTTCTAAGAAGCATATAATGGGGGAGGCCAGGTCTCTTATGCGAGACTTTTGCCAAAATTCAACAACTCATAGATAGTTGACACAAGCTTAGGAAATCCCAAATCTTTCCAAGTTGACGAGGATAAAATACTTGCATAGGTTACCTTATTTACAATATATCGAAGAATGCCCCTTATCTACAATATATGTATCTGTATACTTCATGTGTGTGATTGATGTTGAATACTCTATTGCTTACTTCCCTGAATTATTGTGATCATCATTAAGTGGTTTGTAATGAGTTTAAAATGGGCATAATTGTTTAAGAATAGTAACAACTGATTCACTCCCCCCCCCCCTCCTCAGTTGTCTAACACAATTCTCATATATTGCACTCAATCCTAGGTTGTAAACACCTGAGTATTACAACCACCCATTAAAGCTATCTCGGGTGAGACTGTGTAGCGCATTATGTGTGTTGTGTTGCCTTCTGGTTTACCAGGAGGGCCGACAGTTTTAGAGTCTTTGTTGGAAACCCAAGAAGACATGAACCCTGGGTCACTTATTACAAATTCAAACAAAATAAAATAGAAACCAACAAATGGTTTCGTTGCCAGAGAACCCATGAAGACATGGAAATGGATGGGAGAACCCACGTTAGGATATTCACCTGTTCAACTGAAATTAGCCAACCAACACAGAGTCCTACCAATTGGCAGACTTAAAGGAGTGACAGTAGACCTGGAAGGGATGCGTACTAAAGAATATTTTGAAGTCATTGAAATAGTGGATAGCACAACACCATACCCAACGTTAATTGGTTTGGATTGGGCGTTTGAAAATCAAGCCATAATCAACTTGAAGACTAGAAAAATGACATTTGAGTCAGGTGAATATAGGGTCATCGTGCCATTAGACCCATTAGAAGAGGAGAGGTTTGTAGAACCTACTTGCCTAGACTTAGAAGAAATCAACCAGTTGTACAAAACAACTGCGCACGATGAGGATTACGTAAACCCAACTACAGACATAATACTCAGTTGGAGGAGCATTATTTCATGTGCAATAGACTCAGACACTGGTTTAGAAAGCTGGTAACAATGATTACATGAAGTATCCATGAGAAGATGTGAAAGAATGGACCACGTAGTAAGATGGGTAGGCACAGAAATAAGGGAACCACCCAGTTTCCATGGAATAAATGATTTGGAAAAATTCTTGGCACAGTATGAAGACGAAGTTTTAGAGAATCAGAGACTGTTAGCACTGGATATAACACTCAAGGCCACACCTGGAAGATGGTGGGGCGCACACAAATAGACAATCAAAGATTGGTACCGATGTAAGCAGTTACTGCACATAAGTTTTGGCACAGAACAGAAAACCAACAAGCAGGAGAAGTATGATGGACAAGGGGCACCAGCGGAACACTTGGAGGAGTGAAGAACATTGTGGAAAATGACACCCCCAGAGGAATGGCCTCATCATTTTATACACACCCTAGAGGGCATACCAGCGAATTGGTATACAGACCAAGAATTGCACAAAGGAACTACGACCTGGATGACATTCCAATAGAATTTTATAGTCACTTTCTCATTCAAGCATGAGAACCGCAACATAGATGTCACTTTCAAACAAATAAGAGGAGTGATATTCATCAAGGAACTAGAAGTAGAGCCCATAGCAGAAGAACAACAATGGAACAAACAGACAGTTAAGGAACTGCTGTCATGTTACCATGTGCAAGAGGAAGCACCAGATGAAGATGATCCATGCGATATTTAGATAAAAGAAGAAGAAGGAGAAAGAGAAGTGGAGGGACCACCTATCGAATCAAAATTTATTGTTGCGTTGATCAAGGTAAAGAAAGTCAACATTGGGATAACTGAGAATCCCAAAATGGCCAGCATTGGGACTACTTGGATGAACAAACAGTAGAAAGCATAACAGAGTTACTGTGCGAGTACAATGACTTGTTTCCCACAACATTTACAAAGATGAAGGGTATAGGAGGAGAGCTAGGAGAAATGAAGATACCACTCAGAACTAAAGCGAGATCAATCAGACATTGACAATATAGACTGAATCCAATATATAAGAAGAAAGTCAAAGATGAGATCGAGAAGTTGCTCGAAGATGGAATCATAGAAATGGTCGAAGAATCATAATGGATAATCTCGATGGTAGTGCAGGATAAGAAACAAGGATGGATCAGGATATGTGTCGACTTGAGGAAGTTGAACGATGCATTCCTATATGACCCATTCCCTACACCTTTCATAGATGAAGTGTTGGAAAATGTAGGAGGACATGAAGCTTACTCATTTACCGATGGATTCTCAGGCTACCATCAAATCATGATAGCATAGGAAGACAGATACATGACCACGTTTGTGACAGAATGGGGATCCTACCAATACACAGTTTGTTTGGACTAAAGAATGCACTAACAATCTTTTCCAAAGTAGTCATTGTTGCGTTTAAGGAAATCATCCACCGGTTTCTAGACGTATACTTGGATGATTGGACAATTTATAGTTTGTTGAAAGACCATGTAGAAGTCCTACGCCTGATGTTAGAAATATGCAGACAGTGCCAGATATCACTGAACATAAATAAATTCATATTTGGAACACCGTTTGGGATACTATTGGGCCATATAGTATGCAAACAAGGTTTACTCATAGATCCTGCAAAGATTGTAGTAATTGTTAACTTACCACCACCAAAAATAGTCCATCAGCTAAGAGCGACGTTGGGACACACAAGATACTACAGGAAATTTATCAAAAGGTACGCGTAGATTACTGCACCAATGGAAAAGATGTTAAGAAAGGATACAAAGTTTCAATGGAATGACGAGTTCCAACATGGTCTGGATACACTGAAGGAAAAGATGGTCACCGCACCGATATTAGTATTTCCATACTGCGAGAAGACATTCCACGTACATGTAGATGCATCAACCATAGAACTTGGAGCTATCTTGGCATAGCCAGGAGCGGGAGACCTGGATCACGCCATGGCCTTTGCAAGTAGAAAGCTATCAGAAACAGAACATAACTACAACAATACAGAGCGAGAAGGCCTAGCTATGGTCTACGCACTAAAGAAATTCAGACATTATTTATTGGGAAAACACTTTAATATGTTCACAGATCACTCATCCCTGAAATACCTAGTCAACAAACCAATGTTGGGGGGGGAGAATCTATCGATGGTTACTTCTATTTCAAGAATTCAACTTTGAAGTAATAGTCAAGCCAGGAAAACTAAATGTAGGACCTGACCACTTATCAAGAGTCACAAATGGAGAAGAACATAAAAATTTAGAAGACAACTTTCCAGATGCACAGTTTTTCTCAGTCCATATCGTCGATGAATACTTTGTAGATATCATTCAGTACTTTAGAACAGGTACTCCGCCGCAAGAATATAACACTTCACAGAAGAAAAGACTGGTATTTCGAGCCACAGACTATCAACTGATTGCAGGACACTTATACAAAATGGGCGTAGACAACATCTTGCGCAAATTTGTGTTAGAACACGAAATACCAAGAGTGTTAGCAGAATTCCACGAGAGAATCAAAGGAGGACATTACGTAGGTAAAGATACCGTGCAAAAGGTATTGCACGCAGGACTATGGTGGCTGACGGTTCACAGAGACTCGAAGGAGTACTGTCATAGATGCGATGTCTATCAAAGGGTCAGTAAACGCAACAAAAGAGACGAGATGCCATTACAACCACAAGTAACATTGCAAACATTCGACAAGTGGGAAATAGACTTTGTGGGACCAAACAACCCACCAGCAAAAAGAACAGGAGCAAGGTACATTATCACCACGATGGAGTACCTTACAAGATGGGTGGAAGCCACACCAGTGAAGGATTGCAGCACAGAAACAACAACGCACTTTTTTTTTGAAAAAGTAATCACTAGATTTGGATGCCCAAGAGTTTTGATGAGCGACCAAGGTACGCACTTCATAAACAACACCATCAGTGCTATGAATGAAGAGTTTGAAGTCCATCATCAAAAGAGCACACCATATCACCCACATGCAAATGGCATAGTGGAAGCATTTAACAAAATCCTTGAGAACGCGCTGACAAAGATATGTAACGTCAATAGGGACAACTAAGACCTCAAAGTACCAATAGTATTATGGCCCTATAATACTACGTGTAAAAAGTTGACGGGGCACACACCATTCAAATTGGTCTATGGCCAAGAAGCAATGGTGCCATTAGAATTCTTAGTACCAAGCTTGTGCATAGCAACAATTACACAAATGGTAGAACAAGGCGCAGTACAGGAGTGACTAAATCAGCTAATGACCATGGCGAAATATCAAATCTTAGTAGGATTCCACCAACAAGTTCAGAAAGCAAGCGACAAACTTTGGCATGATAGACACATAAAGAATAAAACTTTCAAGGAAGGAGATCTAGTATTAATTTATGACAACAAATCGTTTCAGCACCCAGGAAAGCTAAGAATGCGTTGGCTAGGACCATACGAAGTAAAATATGTCACATATGGAGGAGTTGTACAGTTGATAGACTTATCAAGAGAAGAACTCAAATGGATGATCAATGGGAGCCGATTGAAGCTGTACAAGGGAAATCCACTACCCACTGTGCAGTAAAAATAAAAAATAAAAAAATAAACACATACAGAATGTTAAACAGTACCAACATAGGAAAAGTGCGTCGAAAGAGCATGCATAGTTAGGAATAAAAACTTGGCAAGGAGAAGGACAATGGCCACATATAAAGGAAACAAGAGGGAAATGAAAAGACGAAAAAAGCAATACGAAAAAATGGATTTAGGTGGAATTAAAGGATGGAAAGGACCGATGGGATGCCACATTAATCGTGCCAACTGGAGTCGACAAGGAAGAGTAATGGAAAGTACGAAAGAACCAGAGGTGCATTTAGCCCACAATTAAGGAAGCATCCTTGACAAGCTTCATGGGAAACCCATACAACACATGGACGCGGGAGCAAAGAGTCTATTTGAAAAAAGAAAATAGGCAGAGAGGAATAGAGTGATGCAGGAGCATCTCTCCATGTCAGCCAGCCAGCCAGCCAGCCACGTCAAGCGTGTGCATTCAAAGGCTGAAGAGAGGCATAGTCCTCATCTTCAATTTTGTAATTGAATGTAATTAATGTTTAGGCTGTTGAGCCATGGAGCCATGCCTTTATGCAAGCATTAGGTAGATAGTCCTTTAATGTTTTGTAAGGTTGAGATCTAGATCCGATGTTGGACTAGACAGCCCATTCAATGAAATTGAATAGGGTAGGTAGATTGGAGGGAAGAGCTCGAAGATCCCCCTCATGTAAAAAGAGGAATGGTATCTCTTTGATAGTTAGTGGAGTGTGAGTGGAGTTGAGATAGGGGTCTGCGAGTAGAGGGCAGAAGAGAAGGAGCCGAGACCTTGTTACAGGCCGTGCTCAGGAACATCATGTAAATACAGGCATTTTCCATTTAATATAAACAGAAGCAGTTTTTCCTGCATGTATTGTCGTGTTATGTGGATGTCTGTGAGTGTTCTTCATATGATATGAATGTATGTTGTAGATGTATGCTGTAGGTTTGCATTTGCAGGAGTTGTTTTGGTTTCAGGCTTGAGAGGTCTTTGAGGCTTCACACCTGGAGGGTGTGACAGAACGCTGCGGGTTCTGATAGTCGTGCACAGAGGATGCACTTCTAAATTCTGCGGGTTTAGACAAAGGCGTCCTGCGGCACAAGAACTGGAATCAATAACTCAGAGGGAGAATACCTCAAGGTTTTTGAATACCTTGGAGGCAAGGCTGTGTATGAGAGACACCGTTGCAGAAAGAATCTCTGAGGAGTTTTGTGAAGCTCTGCCAAGTGGGCATTGAGCCTATGCATAGAAGTGCATTGAAAAGAACTCTGTTGTGAGTTCTTTAGAAACCAGAGTCACTGAGGATTCTGAGAGCTCTGCCAGGTGGGCATTGAGCAGGTGCAAGGAGTACATAGAGGACATAATTGTTGAACGTTCTGTGAAGAAGATACTCTGCCAGGTGGGCATTGAGACTTTCTGTAGGCATGCATAGAAGAGAAGAGAACTCTTTGAGTTCTGGAACTTAGAGAAGAATCCACTGAGGGATCTTCACAGGGTTGCTGAACATCCTGAAAGACTCAGCAAGAGGTTGCTTGAGAGAGAAAAAGCCAGGTGGGCATTACATTCTCCATTTGCAGGAGTAAGGAAGAAAGACAAAATCCCTTAGGGGTCTGAGTGTTGAGGAGCTCAGGAGAGATAGCACTTTGGGTGCGTGAAGACCCTGCAAAGGCATAGGAGTCATAGAGTCCCTTGAGGATTCGGGCGCAGAAGCTCAGGAGGGACAGTTCTTTCGGTGCATAGAGTCGAGGCTGCAAGGAGTGCAGGGGTTGAAGAACTCTTTGGAGGAGCTCAGAATCTATAAAATCTTAGGTGGAATAGTGTCGTGGAAGAACGCAGGCGAGGCTTAAAGTCGAAGAGATCACAGAAACGAACCAAAGGTCGAGGCCTTTGAGAAATTTGAATTCTCTCCCAAGTCTGGGAAGAAGGAGTGTGCAAGCTCAGGAGGGAGCATAGCAGCCATTAGATCAGCTGAAGAAGGAGATATGGATCGTTGGTTTTCACATCCAGGAAGGAGCAGGAGCTAGTGTAGAGAAAGGAACGATCTACACCGTCGGATCTAGAGCAGAGAACCCGTCAGCCGTTGGATCGGGTGAAGATGCTCAGAGTTTAGTCTCTGGAGGGTGCGCAGAAGAAGAGATCTGGACTATCGGATCTTGGTCCAAATACCCGACAGCCATCGGATCTGTCAGGAGTTGCGTGGGATTTAAACTCTCATAGGCAGAGGTAAATTCTCGACGAGAGGCGTGGCCATCGGGATATCGGCATTCGTGAAATCGGGAGTCACGATGACATGAGATCGAGAATTTTCAGGGTGAAAGTCACGGGAACTATCTGAGTCGTCCATCTGTTGGGGACACGTGGGAGAGATCGGGAGCCTATCGACATTCGGAGGTTGAAGGGACAAGAAGAAGGAGCATTTCATCATCAAAAACTCCAAAATCTTGAGATTGAATCTGAGCCGTCCGTTTGTGAAGACACATGGCGGAGATCAAGCGACTTGTCGGTATATCGGCTACCAGGGTTTTGAGTTGACAGAGAATTTCTATCATCGGGGTATCACAAACTCCAAAATCGCGAGATTGGATCAGGGCCGTCCATCAGTCAGGACGCGTGGTGAAGATCCATATTATCGGGGAAATTCCCGATAGAAAAGTCAAACCGGAGGATCGACGTTCGGGATATCAGAATTCTCGAGGTCGATAAAGTCGGGACATTTGGATTCGCGAAACCCTGAGAGTAAATAAGAACCGTCCATCTGAAGGGGACACGTGGTGTAAATCCGAGAGCTCGGGAAAAGTCCCGAAAGGGGAGAGTCCATCGGCATATCGAGGTTCGGTATTTCGTGAATTCTGTGGACAGGAGGTTGGGGAAATCCATAGTGAAAACCCTGATACAATCAGAGTCGTCCATCTGCCGGGACAGGTGGCAGAAATCAAGAATCATCGGCATATCGGGAGTCTCAAGACCAAGGGTCTGAGACCTGTTGAACCCCGAAAATGCGAAAGAACCACAGCCATGGATCTCGGGAAGGATGCATGTTGCATGATCATCCAACATCGGAGATCTGGACACCGGAGGTTACAGAGGTAAGAGTTTTTGGTTTGGCGTTTGGCGAAACCCGAGGGCCAATCTGAACCATCCATTCACTTGGAACACGTGTCAGGAATCTGAAGAATGTCGGGGTTCGGCATTTTGTGAGTCCTGGTGACAGGGAGAAAAGCTCCATCGTGGGGCCAGCTGTCAACATATCGGAGAAGAGGGAAGTCCCGATAGAGATCAGGGATCGTTGGTTTCATAGGCAATCACAACCATTGATCGTGCTAAAGGAAGACAGGAGTTGCTACTGACGTCACATCGGGAGTCAAAGGATCAGGGATCCGGAGGATGAGATATCCAATACACTTCAACCTTAGAAACCCCGAATCTCGATAAGGAGTATGACTGCGGTCATGTAAGGGAAGGTCGTGTGGACCAAAAGTCTAGCCCGGAGGGCTAACTGAAGTTAGAGCGCATCGGTATTTTGAAGCCCAAAACCTCGAAAGGATGTAAGACTGCAGTCTTATGAGAACAGGTCACATGGACTAGGGCATAGCCAGGAGGGGCTAAGGCCAAAAGGAGGCACATCGACAAATAGAAGTTCGGGAATCCGTGAGGATAGGGAACTCTAGACATTGGGAAACAAGAAACCCCGAAAACAGAATTTATCAATTGGGGAAAAGGTCATAGGCGTCTGCAGAGGCTGTGACAGGGAAATAAGGACCTGTGGATTGGATTTTTAACAGGGATTCCAGCAGGGAATCAAAAGAGCCGCTTCGGCTCAAGGAGATGATTGAACGATCCTGTGAGAAAGGGCACGAGGTGGTGGTCGTGTCTTTACTGCGTCAAGTGGTATCAGAGCCTGATTCTTGTCTGTATATTTCAGGCAAGGGAGGCATTAAAGATAAAGAACACTCTGATACACTACATCAAGTGGTATCAGAGCGAGAACTCTGATTGTATATTTCAAGTAGGGATAGAAGGTAAAGGAAGAAGACAAAGCGTTGAAGACTCTGTGGTGATTGTTTGCAGGTTAGGCAGCAATCAAAGGGACAGTCTGGAGAACTGTGGGATGAAGCTGGAAACACTCGGGGTGCAGAGTGATAGCAGCAAGTTTGCTAGGAGAGCAGACAGAGACAACAACATGGCTACTGAAGGCCGTAGATATGCTGGAAGGAAAAACTCAGAGCTATGGAGCCAAGAAGATATAGATGAAGAGCTCGCGGATATAAAGAAAGAAATATAAAAGATTGCATTGAAGATGCAGCAGAAAGCCAAGCCAAGATGGGTATATGAATGGCCCATGAAGAAACCAAAAGAAAAATGGCTAGTCAAGGAGTTGATGGTCAGAAGATAGCAGAGGTTGTTAAAAGGATGGTTGAGGTATGCTGAAAACCTCAATGGACCTGGAGAGATGGTTTAGGTATGTGAGCGAGAGACTGGGAGAGATCTTAGTGAAATGGGATCAGTTGAGGATCTCAAGAACTGCCAGGGGAGCAGAGAGGAAATTCCAGATTGCCAGGTGGGCAACAAGTTGGGATCACTACGAGATCTCAAAGACTGTCATGAGGACAGCCAGGGAATTTCACATTGCCAGCTGGGCAATGAAATGAGGTCACTGCAGGATCTCGAAGACTGCCAGGAGGGCAGTGGAAGCATCTCAAATTGCCAGGTGGGCAGAGATGAGCATTTGAGACTATATGAAAGTCTCATGGACTCAGAGGTGAGGTCAATTCAGCAAGGAGTGCTGATGAAGATGGGATCAGTTGATCTCATAATCTTCCAGGAGGATAGTGAACAGATCCCATATTGCCAAGTGGGCAGGGATGAACAGATGAGTTGGAATCAGCCTGAGGAGCTGACAGAGCAGATAAGCTCAGAGATGGATTTAGATCAGCAGATGCAGCTGACAGAGGAGGAAGATATGAGAAATCTTCTAATGATTGGAGGAATCTAAGTATTCCTACCATTTGCCCGAGATGAGGCAGAAATTTGTGTTGCAGATGTAGCAACAATAGAGGAACAGCTAGTTGAGACTGTCAAGGAAGAGAAATTGAAGCAGATATCTGAAGTTTCCCAAGCAGGAAAAGAAGATGAGCATTCTGAGGAGTGTCTCAATGCATTTATCCAGGAAGCTAA
The DNA here is from genome assembly GCA_010110895.2 of Picea sitchensis. Classification (NCBI taxonomy): domain Eukaryota; kingdom Viridiplantae; phylum Streptophyta; class Pinopsida; order Pinales; family Pinaceae; genus Picea; species Picea sitchensis. The sequence goes on from SNQJ01S0013853.1 coordinate 42,996, forward strand.
TAAAGCTGTAGCACTGAAGCTGACAGCCGAAGAAGATGAAAAGGATGATGATTATTTTGAGGAATGGCTCAATATTTTTAGCCAGGAAGCTGAAAACACTGCAACATGGGAGTTTGCATCAGAAGAAGAAGGAGAGGCAGATAGCATTTGTTTTGTTGATCTATGGGAATAGATAGAAGCCCTGGAGAGAAGGGTGAAGGTGCAGAGCATGCACATCCAACAGGTGAGGTTGGAAGTAGATGATGAACAAGGCATGGGAGATCACAGTGATCTGCCCATGTGCCAAAAATTTTTGTAGATGAGGAGACTGCATGAACAGAGCCATCCACTGGAGCAGTTGGACAAAGTGATCGATATGATCAGAGAGATGATGATCGGGTCAGCAGAAACTGCCAGCAAGGAGAGGCTGAGCAGAAGGAAGGAAGCAATAGCAGTAGCACAGAAGCAGCAGCAGCAGCAGCAGGAAGATGGAGCAGATGAACAGCTCCAGAGAATGATTTGGGATCCAGGAGGATTTCAACAGCTGAGATGGGAAGCTCATGAGCAGGAGCTCATGATTTTGCAGCTGACGAGTATGATGCAGGAGCATCTCTCCATGTTAGCCAGTTAGCCAGCCAGCCACGTCAAGCGCATGCATTCAAAGGATGAAGAGAGGTGTAGTCCTCATCTTCAATTTTGTAATTGAATGTAATTAATGTTTAGGTTGTTGAGCCATGGAGTCGTGCCTTTATGAAAGCATTAGGTAGATAGGCCTTTAATGTTTTGTAAGGCTGAGATCTAGATCCGATGTTGGACTAGACAGCCCATTCAATGAAATTGAATAGGGTAGGTAGATTGGAGGGAAGAGCTCGAAGAGCCCCTTCATGTAAAAAGAGGAATGGTATCTCTTTGATACTTAGTGGAGTGTGAGTGGAGTTGAGATAGGGGTCTGTGAGTAGAGGGAAGAAGAGAAGGAGCCGAGACCTTGTTACAGGCTGTGCTCAGGAACACCATGTAAATACAGGCATTTGCCATTTAATATAAACATAAGCGGTTTTTCCTGCATGTATTTCTGTGTTATGTGGATGTCTGTGAGTGTTCTTCATATGATATGAATGTATGTTGTAGATGTATGCTGTAGGTTTGCATTTGCAGGAGTTGTTTTGGTTTCAGACTTGAGAGGTCTTTGAGGCTTCACACCTGGAGGGTGTGATAGAACGTTGCGGGTTCTGATAGATGTGCACAAAGGATGCACTTCTGAATTCTGCGGGTTCAGACAAAGGCGTGCTGCGGCACAAGAACTGGAATCAATAACTCAGAGGGAGAAGACCTCAAGGTTGCTGAATACCTTGGAGGCAAGGCTGTGTATGAGAGACACAGTTGCAGACAGAATCTCTGAGGAGTTCTGTGAAGCTCTGCCAAGTGGGCATTGAGCGTATGCACAGAGGTGCATTGAAAAGAACTCTGATGTGAGTTCTTAAGAAACTAGAGTCACTGAGGATTCTGAGAGCTCTGTCAGGTGGGCATTGAGCAGGTGCAAGGAGTGCACAGAGGACAGAACTGTTGAACGTTCTGTGAAGAATATACTCTGCCAGGTGGGCATTGAGACTTTGTGCAGGCAGGCATAGAAGAGAAGAGAACTTTTTGAGTTCTGGAACTTAGAGAAGAATCCACTGAGGGATCTTTACAGGGTTGTTGAACATCCTGAATAACTTAGCAAGAGGTTGCTTGAGAGAGAAATAGCCAGGTGGGCATTACATTCTCCATTTGTAGGAGTAAGGAAGAAAGACAAAATCCCTTAGGGGTCTGAGTGTTGAGGAGCTCAGGAGAGATAGCACTCTGGGTGCATGAAGACCCTGCAGAGGCGTAGGAGTCATAGAGTTCCTTGAGGATTCGGGCGCAGAAGCTCGGGAGGGACAATGCTTTCGGTGCACAGAGTCGAGGCTGCAAGGAGTGAAGGGGTTGAAGAACTCTTTGGAGGAGCTTAGAATCTATAAAAGCTCAGGAGGAATAGCGTCATGGAAGAACGCAGGCGAGGCTTAAAGTCGAAGAGCTCACGGAAACGAACCAAAGGTCGAGGCCTTTGAGAAATTTGAATTTTCTCCCGAGTTTGGGAAGAAGGAGTGCGCAAGCTCAGGAGGGAGCACAACAGCCGTCAGATCAGCTGAAGAAGGAGATCTGGATAGTTGGTTTTCACGTTCACGAAGGAGCAGGAGTGAGTGTAGAGGAAGGAACGATATGCACCATTAGATCTAGAGTAAAGAACCCGTCAGCCGTTGGATCGAGTGAAGATGCTCAGAGTTTAGTCTCTAGAGGGTGCGCAGAAGAAGAGATCTGGACCGTCAGATCTTGGTCCAAATACCCGATAGCCATCGGATCTGTCAGGAGTTGCATGGGAGTTAAACTCTCATAGGCAGAGGTAAAGTCCCGACGAGAGGCGTGGCCATTGGGATATCGACATTCATGAAATCAGGAGTCACGATGACATGAGATAGGGAATTTTCAGGGTGAAAGTCCCGGGAACGATATGATTCGTCCATCTATTGGGGACACGTGGGCGAGATCAGGAGCCTATCGACATTCGGAGGTTGAAGGGACAAGAAGATGGATCATTTCAGCATCAAAAACTCTGAAATCTTGAGATTGAATTTGAGTCGTCCATAGTGAAAACCCCGATACAACCAGAGCCGTCCATTTGCCGGGACAGGTGGTAGAAATCAAGAATCATCGGCATATCGGGAGTCTCGAGACCAAGGGTCTGAGACCTGTTGAACCCCGAAACTGCAAAAGAACCACAACCGTGGATCTCGGGAAGGACGTGTGTCGCATGATCATCCAACATTGGAGATCTGGACACCGAAGGTTACAGAGGTAAGATTTTTTGGTTTGGCGTTTGGCGAAACCTGAGGGCCAATCTGAACCGTCCATTCACTTGGGATGCGTGTCAGGAATCCGAAGAAAGTCGGGGTTCGGCATTTTGTGAGTCCAGTTTGCAGGGAGGAAAGCTCCATCGTGGGGCCAGCTGTCAACATATCGAAGAAGAGGGAAGTCCCGATAGAGATCAAGGATCGTTGGTTTCATAGGAGATCACGACCGTTGATCGTGCTAAAGGCGGACATGAGTTGCTATTGAAGTCACATCGGGAGTCAGAGGATCGGGAATCCGGAGGACGAGAGATCCAATACACTTCAACCTTCGAAACCCCGAATCCCGATAAGGAGTATGACTGCGGTCATGTAAGGCAAGGTCGTGTGGACCAAAAGTCTAGCCCAGAGGGCTAACTGAAGTTAGAGCGCATCGGGATTTTGAAGCCCAAAACCCCAAAAGGACGTAAGACTGAAGTCTTATGAGAACAGGTCACATGGACCAGGGCATAGTCAGGAGGGGCTAAGGCTGAAAGGAGGCACATCGACAAATAGGAGTTCGGGAATACGTGAGGACAGGGAACTCTCGACATCGGGAAACAAGAAACCCCGAAAAATGAATTTATCAATCGGGGAAAAGGTCATAGGCGCGTGCATAGGCCGTGATAGGGAAATAAGGACATGTGGATTGGATTTTTAATAGGGATTCCAGTAGGGAATCAAAAGAGCCGCTTCGGCTCAGGGAGCTGATTGAACAATCCTGTGAGCAGGGGTGCGAGGTGGTGTCGTACTGCGTCATAGAGGTTAAGGAGTATAGAGCGGAGTTCATAGAGGTCACAAAGCCCATTCAAATCCAACAAACATTCGACATTCACTGCCATGGCACCACCAAAGAAAGCAGAAGAAATCCAGAGTGCTAGACAAACTAGAGTTAAAACCAGGTCACGGGTACACTTGGAAGAAGGGGAACAATAGTTGCCGAAGACCGTTAATGTCGACGAAATACCATCCCTAGACACAACACCAGTAAACCCCACACCTGTAGTGGAGGAAACCCAACAACCAACACCGAAGGGAACAAACATAGATAGATCGACAAAGTTACAGGAGCATCTGAACCAGGATGTAGAAACCTTGAAGGAGACGCAACCCGAGAACACCGAAGAAGCTCCAAAAACCAATGGAACAATGACGAATTAGGAAGCAATGATTGAGCCGGACAAGTCTCAAACAACCATATCATACCACCCACCAGAAGGAACCATCGAAGATGTCACAGGTTGGCCAGAAGGGTATTCAGAAACACAACCGGGATTTGTTGGAACCTCGAGCCATCCACCATCACCGAAGAAAGACAAATAGCAGATACCTAGGTCACCTTGCAAGCAACCAATCACAACCCTCGTTCTACCGTGTATACAAGATGGGGTACGAGTGTAATCAGAATTTCTGGGTCATATTGACAAACTAAAATACTTGGACCATGATGTAGTAGACACAGACAAGTTTCCAGAATTTGCAAAGAGAGTGTACTTGGAGACTGTGGACACAAATATAATAGGAAAATTAATTCATCAGCCACTCCGATGGGCAAGAGGGTTAGAGAAAATAGGAATTTAGGTCTATTGGACCTACCAAATTTTGGTCGAGGTCAGTACACAAGACGGTGCATCAAACAGTTGCTAGTAGTCACACATGGCGGCGACATTTGGTTGGATAAGATCGTCTCAATAGACGTAGAGCTTATTGCAAACATAACAGGATTGCCATCCTGGGGCATGGATCCCGCGCAGTTTCTAGATGACCAAGACAAGGAGAAAGCACTAGAAGAAGAAATGAAGAAAAAGTATGGCACCGACAGGGGGACATGATGAATCATTATAAAGAGGATCAACAATGTCGCCACACAAATGGGCGCAAAAATCTTAGCCTGTAAGCTACTAAGGAAATGTCGCAGAGAGGAAGTTCCAGTTGGGGTTGTCGCAGTTGTAGCTCAACGTGTTGAGGGCACCACACTGAGATGGGCACCGTATCTCTTGAAATTATTCTTGGATGACTGCAAGGATGCACAGGATCTAGGAACATAGTTTCACTATTCATGTCTAATCATGTTAATAACCTTTATGGGATGGAGAGAACCAAGATATGTAACTTTCGGTACCAGACCCAAACCGAATCAGGGAGAAATATATCTATTGTTGAAAGCCACATCGGATGGTAAGCACAAAAGGATGAACGGGTCCATAGTTGAAGGATACCTACACGACCTGCAGGAAGCCATCTCCAACATGTGGAGGATCACACCACAGGCTTTCGCGTGGTATAGGGACATCACCAACTTCAAGGCCACACAACATACAATGTGGATACAAGCGAGAAATGATCCCGATAAGCAGTGGCTACAAATGATTTACTATATCACAGAAGGCAACATCGACATGGTGATCAAAGACCGGGAGGATGAATGGAGGATTCTAGTATTCACCCAAGACATGTCGGAAAGGACAACGGAAGAAGAGGTAGGGCAGGGAGAAATGTAGCCTCAGGAAGTTCAAGTGCCCAAGAAACGAAGGACATGCCAGACAAAAACAACACAGACAAACGAAGGGGCAGTTAAGACAGGGACCCAGAAGGGGACAAAGAACACTACGTAGCCGACCAAAGAATAACATAAATAGTCTAAGGCAGTGTAGGGGACCACAACAAGTCCTAACCCACATGAACCAAGTGGGAATAAGAGGCCAGCCACATAGATAGCAGAAGCGCGCAATAAAACGAAGGCGCAAAGAACACTGCTAGAATATCTGATCACGGACGATGATGGGGAAATGATAGCCCGAATGGTCCAGGATTGTCTAGTTGATGATTTTGACAATGTTGTGCACCACAAGGACAGTATTCAAGAGGAGCTGACAGACATGCCACAGTTCCTCAAGCAACTCGGGGAAGTGCAGACAACAGATAGCAGTATGGGAACAAGTCCATGAGCACTGCAAACAGAGGAAAGAGTGGAAGAAAAAGAGCGAGATCCAATCCATACAATACTGCATCCGAATGCAACAATCCACATCACACCCAGTATGTTGCACATGGACGATATCGTGGGGTAGAAACCCCTGAAGGACTTAAGCCAAATCCAATTGGTATTGTCGCGGATACCATCCAAGGCTCTACACAAGTTGCAAGTTAGCATAAACCATGAGGTACAGTCTCGGGCATGCAAATACTTAGCCGAATTGCAGCAAGCAACAGAGAAGCGGGACACGTTGGAAATAATATATGACCATGCTAAGATCGAAACCCAAGAGGAAAGGGAGAACATGAATGGATTGGAGCATAAAGTCACAGGAACATACGAGAAGATTTTGAAGACCACGCAGACGGATGAAATCAAAATAGTAGAAAAGATTGATTATATTGCGCAGGAAATTGATCAATATCAGAACGAGATTGAGAGTCTCTGAGAGCAGCTCACACCCACTACTCCACCAGCAGTGAAGGAGCAAAGAAAGTAGGAAGAATTAGAACAGCTACAGGAGATAGAGAGACAGGTTAGCACAACAATTGACTTGTTCGATAATGCAACATAGCTTTGAACAACGCTAGAGGAGGATCATAAAATCTACAAGTGGGACAAGGAAGAATAAAGGATAAGAGTAGTTATCTAAGACCTCAAGCAGAGGCATAAGACAATGTCTGTCACAGAGTGCATCAAAGGGGAGTAGGACATGAAGAAATTGTAGGCAGAACTAACCAATGCACAAACACAGAAGAAGGAGCATTAAGCTCAAATGGAACCATTTCAAGAGTGGGTAGCAGAAGTCCTGGCACAAGCAGAGGAATCCAAGACACATATAGCACAAACCAAGGAAGAGTGCGTGGAATTAATCAGTGACAAATTTGCAGTTCACATAGTGCACACACTCAAGGAGAAGACTGCGCAGGCGCAGACACAGGAAGCAGAGCTCAAGGAAAAGTTCCAGGTAGTCTCCAGGGAAATCAAAGAGTTGTGTTAGGTGGCGCAGGACGAGCCACATGTCAGTGTTGAGGGCATGTTGGAAGTAGGCCAAAGCAGAAAATCAAGGCGATTTTGGGAAAGAAAGCATGCACGAGGAAAGTGACAGTTGGAAGAAAGAACAACATGCGTCCATGCAGGGAAGACCGAACGACGGTAGGGTTAGGGTTTTGGTAATGCATTGTAAAGGTTGAAGAGCCAAAAACATATAAACATAGATACTTAGGTATCATAGGGGTTCAAAATACAATAGGCATAAGTTTTTATTGCAAAAAGAGTTGTTGTAGCAAGCCGATATGTAGTATTTTGTTGTATGATCTATTTGGTATAAGTTGTTGAGTCGGAGAAGACAAAGGAGGGTAGATCTTGAGGGTTATATCACAGGCTGAGGAGCCTAGTGCAATCTAGTCCGCCTCATATAGATCTTACCAAACCGTGAAAGATTGTAAAGCGCGTGGTGTTGTAGATGTGGAAATACTATAATAAAAGAGCAAAGAGCTAAATCTTTGTGGACGTAGCCCAGGAGGGGTTGAATCATAGTAACATCTTTGTTATGTGATGAATGCATGCATATCTTTATTGTGTTCAACAGTTATTATTATGCTTAATGAATGAGTTGTTATATTTCCTGCTTATTCGCAAGTGACAACATATTGTGTTTACAAGTTATAATAATGGTTCAATACATAGTTCTCATATCTTGCACTCAATCCTAGGCTGTAAACACCTGAGTATTACAACCACCCATTAAAGCTATCTTAGGTGAGACTCCGCAACACATTCTGTGTGTTGTGTTGCCTTATGGTTTACCAGGAGAGTCGATAGTTTTAGAGGCTTTGTTGGAAACACGGAAAGACATGAACCTTGGGTCACATATTACGAACTCGGACATAATAGAATAGCAACCAACACCAAGTTATGATTAAGGGAGAGTTTAACATTGATGAGCCATCTAACTGAAAAGCATTCCTAGAGGACTGACAGTTACAACGGTTGATGACCCATGTATTCTAGTAGATGGATTGTTTTTTATATGGACGTCAATAATAAGATACATGTACAGGACAAAGCAGAAGAAAGTTCGAAAGATTGAATCCCTCAAAGTGATGAAGATATGACCACATAGGTATTTAGATAAATAGTCATTAAGGGAGAATGTTGGAATATATAATTCCTACTTATCTAATATGTTTGCTAATGTATTGAGAATCAATCTCTAAGTGAGTTGTATGATCCTATTCTTAGGAGGTTGTTTGAGAGTTGGATTTGTGAGATCATAGTTTGGTGTCTGGTTGAGATATTTTGTCAACCTCTCCATTTATCTTTGGAAAAAGTTAGATCTGATAACAACTAGTGAGCTTGATATAACTAAGTATGCTCCAAATAATTTGGAACCTTCAACCATGATTATAAAATAAATTTTCAAAATAATAATAATATATAGACTAGTTTACCTCTAATACCATTTACCTAAGTACCTTTTTGGAAATAAGAAGAAGTATATATAATAATAATAATAATAATAATAATAATCTATTTTTAAGGTCACAGCGAAGCGAGCACACCAAATTGGTGTAAGAGACCCCCTTGTTTGTGGGACAAGAGACCCCCCTCTGCCCACGTGGTAAAGTCTACGAAGGTATACATACCCTACCCCCTCTCAATTTGAACATGTGACTTCTTAAGAGGAAACACATGTTCTTAACCATTAGACCCAAAATAAAATTTAAAAAAAATACTAATTCAATTTTAAACTTTTATATCCATAAAATATAAAATTAAATTTCAATGAAAATAAAAAATAAATTGCAAAGAAACATAAATAAATATAATTAATTAATTTTAATATCATAATCAAAATTAAAAATTAAAAATTTTGGTCTTTGCCTAGGATAAAAATTGACCTCCTTACGTACCACCAAGTACGCTTTTCAAGCAATATAATTTTACTTAAATATTCTTAAGTAAATAACGTTATGTTAGCATTGGTTAATAACATTTAATGATAGCTAAGATTTTACCATTTTTACAAAAACAAAAATTAGTCCAAATACATTTTATGGGATTTTGTCAGCCAGGTATTTATGTGCTGGAAAGAATTTCAGGATACAGACACACAAGTATGAAATATTAAGCGTATTGGACTTCATTAAGTGCAATTATTTTACTAAGATTACGATGGATCATGGATATATACGAGTTCGCCGTATCGCAATCATATTAAGAAATTTGTTTAATCTTTAAATGGACGCCGGATCGCAATCCTGTTAATATATTTGTTGAATCTTCAAATGGACGCCAGATCTCAATCCTGTTAAGAAATTTATATATAATCTTCAAATGTAGATAAAACTCTGCAACATGCCACCCATATATATGCAGCGTGAGTTATGATTGGCTTTAAACCGGTTGACTCGGCTGGCGTACGTAACAACTGACGGTCATCCGTCATGGATCGGGAAGGTATGTCCACTGCCACCAAACTTGAAATTTGAAATCGACTACTCGAAAGTACGCTATATGCATATTCTCATGTACCATTATTCGGGAATAGGAAACGTTAATGCGTGCCCATTTATTTTACATGTGAATCTGTCTTACGACGATTTGAAATGGCGGATCTCCTTGGCTAAGGTGTCTCGCCTTTATTGGGGAGATGAATGGAGGACTTCCTTTACTTTGAAGATGCTGGATTCACAACTCTGTAATTTGTTCTAATTTCTCCGTTCTTGCCCGTTAATACTTCCATGTTTCCCATTTTTATTATGGCACCGGCGAAGCTCTTACTAAATGTAATCCCATCCGAGGCCAAGCTCGTTACGATGCCCTTTGTTGATCCGGCAGAGGTAAGCTCCTGATCAATTAAAAGTATTCCATGCTTTAATTGCAGTTGTTGGTAGTAGCTGTTGTCAAAAGCCAACGAAGTGTTTTGGTCCAGGAATATCGTGGGGTTTGTTGAAGACGAGGACGGAGATGGGCAAACATTCTTCAAGCTCGCTACTAAAGTGGGATCCATGGAAGGATCCGCCGTCCCGCTTCCTTGGAAATTGTACAGTCGGTTGCTGAAGAAACCGCAGTGCGCGACCCCAACGGTATGCGCGCCTGAAATTAAACCCAGAACAGAGAATCCACTTCACTCTATTTCTTTTTAAGTAAACTTAACGACCAGAGTATGTTTAAATATGTAGTATTTTGATAATACGTACCCAACAGAATGACCATATCTTGAAGTGTCAGACCCTTGTTTGCGAATGCTGCAGCTGCCTGAGAAGTGTCAGACCGGGTAAATTTACATTGTTTATTGAAGATATCCTTCCATCTCTTCTTCCCGTTGGTAGATTGTACTGAGGCCCTCCTGCCTGTCAATCAAGTTTAAAATGTCAGCATTGTTGAAAACTAGTTGCAGAAAAGAGAAAAACCAGGAGCAATGAATAGAAACTATCAATGTTCAATGTTTACTGTAAAAATACTGACACTTAAAATAACGAAATTTAAACTGTAAATTAATTTTTAACTTAGCGCATAAGCAACTTATATAAATATGTCATGACCATTCCACTTCCACTATCAAACTAAAATAAAAAATAAGTTTTAAAAAATACAAAAATGATGTTCCTATAATATACCAGGAATACTGCGTCTCTCGGAGCAAGTGCAATTATATCGGCACAAGACACAACGCCAGGGCATGCACTTTCAAGCTTGGCTTTTGCTTCATCGATTATCTCAAATCCTCTCACAGTTTTGTTCGGACCTGCTGCTTTCTCTGATACGTTATTGCCGACGGTATCAATCAGAATTGATGCATCGCAGCCCTTCAACATGATATATCAATTTCACTCATGAGCTAAGCCATTGAATTTATACACCTGGGATTTAAATGTGTCTATAATTTATAGAGAAGAACTGTAAGCTGACCTTTACAAAACAGTCATGAAAATGCATGCGAAGAAGAGCAGCAGGAACGGATTTGTCTGTAGCAAAGTGACTTGTGATTACTCCCCGCACGATCGATTCGGCTTGCGAACACTTGGCGTTGTAGAATCCGACCAGCAGGCTGTTTTGCGCCAATGTAGGTCGTAAGAACGCCAAAATCAGGAAAGAATTTACGATAGTGAGTGTCAATATAATAAAATGCTTCGACGCCATTGCAGTGCTCAAGAATATCTCCTCTATTTCTTAGCGAATACCAACATGGAGAATTGTGAGCACTGTGTTAGAATAAAGCTTACTTTAGTAAGAGATAAGTGTTGTAACTGTGAGTTTCAACGAGACTGTTGTAATTGTGAGTTTTCTAGGTTTACTATTATTAGCTAATCAGATCCACTTAAGTCAGTGATCTGCATGCTATATATGTAACCTCCATTTGTTTGTTAAGCAAGGAAAAACGTTTTGTGTTGTGTGAATTAATTCTTCCGATTTTAACTTGGTATCAGAGCTTGAGGGAGGAGAGAGGCGCGTGACTACGGGGCTGCGATCCGTTCCTTTGCATGCTGCGTGGAGAGCTTTGCTAAATCCACAAGGAGGGGCGTTCCTCCATTGGTTGAAATCGCGTAGAAGAGTCTGCTTTGCTTGAAGGTTTTGAAAATTTGTGTTTGCGCAGGTCAAGTGGATAGCGTGAGGAATGTTCTTGAACTGCATGGGTTCTTGAGCTGTGTGGGGTGATAAGGAGAAATCACGATTAAAGAGTCGCGTGCTATGAGCAAGATTTGGTGAGAACCATGGTATTTCGAAAATTTATATAGTTTCCATGCGTTGAAGTTTTGTTTTTACGAGCGTAAGTTTTTCATTTTTACGGCATGGCTGAGTATTCTTGCATGCATGGAGTTTAGAGCATAAGTTTGCATGCCGTGAGCAAATCGTGGAGTTTTTATATAAAAGTCTTTATATGAGATTTAATTTTTAAGAGGGAGTTATAAGTTATTATTAAAAATGGTTAAAGTGAATGCATGTGGATAAAGTAAATGCATGTGTATACGTGAAATTATAAATCTTTTTATTAAAGTGGGTAAAAGATTTAAGGATGAAGGAAGATGAAGTGGAAGTTAGTTCACATTCTAAAGTTACACTATACTTCAAAGGACAATGCATCAAGTGTGCAATAGATCTTTCCATGAAGTACGATTATCTCACTAAGGAGCTGCCGCATTCAGAGCAAATGGCCATCGAAAATATTTCAGCGTTTGGTATCTCGGTGTGGATAGATATGAAGGAAGAACCACCATAAAGAGTCACTGCCCTGCATTTCTGTTTATATATGTATGTGTGGTGTGTTTAAATTTTGTTTATTATTATTGTTAGATATATTATATGTGTGTGTGAGAGAGTGTGATTTTATTTGTAATCAAATGATGAAGAACCAATTATTGAGCAGGTAATATGTTAAAGCTAGTGGTTCTCAATGTTCTTCGGTGCAAAGAGAACACATCATTGGTTTGAGTATGTCTACAAGTATGTTAAAACTGGAGATTATTGTTGTACTTCTGTGCTTCAAAGTCAAAAGTTACGGGTTACCTTGTTGTTTGTAATGTGCTATTGTTTAAGTGTTTATGTAAAATAAGAACTTGTGTATCTTGATGCAAGTGATTTGATTTCAAGTACAATGTTTTATTGAAGTCACCCAATGTAAAGGAATGTTGAAGACATTAGTATCCAAACTGTTCTTCTATAAACTGAAGGATAGTAGAAAGCAAAATTCCGACAGATGGAGGCATGTTCAAAGAATGCATCAATAATTGTCAACTTTTATCGAGCCCGATGAGCCGAGTTGTAGGTATCGATATACAAGTACAAAGAAAGATGAATTGGAGGTGTTTTGACTTTAAATTATTAATGGAGTCGTTAGCTCGAAGAAGGGAAGAAGAAGGCCCGAGGCAGATAGTGATTCGCAGTGAGTTTGGTGCCGAGGAAGACCGGATCGAAGCCAGAGATGAAAGTTCAGTGTTGTAATCTTTTGTGTAAGACCAGATCAGACAGACAGATGAAAGTTCTAGTGTTGTAATGTTTTGTGTTGTATTGCAATTTGTAAAGTAAGCATTAAGGGAGGGTGTTAGAATAAAGCTTACTTTAGTAAGAGATAACTGTTGTAACTGTGAGTTTCAATGACACTGTTGTAACTGTGAGTTTTCTAGGTTTACTATTATTAGCTAATCATATCCACTTGAGTCAGTGATCTGCATGCTATATATGTAACCCCCATTTGTTTGTTAAGTAATGAAAACGTTTTGTGTTGTGTGAATTAATTCTTCCAATTTTATCTCACTGTCACATGAAAACGCTCGCTATGGAGAATATGACATGGGATTAGACCATGAGCTCTATATATTCTGGGTGCACAAGAACATATAACAAGTCTACCATTGCCGTGTGGGTCCGTTGTTTTATTATTAATGGATCTGTGGAGCTGGAATCTTGTCTTATACGATATCAACAGCGACATCCTTATCATACTGTAGATTTGGGTGATGTGAGTCCCACTATAAAGTCAACGGTTGACTTTGTGGTTGCTCTTGAGATATTGACTATTGACTTTGTAGCTGGGCACTCAGATAACTTTGAATTTACAATCATGATTAACTTTATGGTTAGGGTTTTGCATCACCCATTAACTTGAATTTACAATCATGATTGACTTTATGGTTTGGATTATGCGTCACTGATTTTGTAGTTGAGCCCTCACATAACCCTAATCTACAATCGAAATAAGCTTAGGTTATGAGCGGTAGGCATTTGTTCAGAAATTTGATATTGACGTAATACAAGAGTGGTATGTGATACCGACAATGTGGTTTCAATTTGCCAGTGATCAAAATTTGTTGATATTTATGTTGAAAGGCGTATATCTAATGATAATGGGTACAATTAATCACCTTTTAATCTAAAATTCTAATTTGATGGCTAACAATTGAAGATACTGGCATATTCTTAGTCCTCCCAAATCAATGAATGTGATATCCTTTTCATAACTTCCTTGTATTTACCTTTTAACATTTACCTAATCATATTAAAAAATTACTGTAATACTATATGATTGCCACGTTTAAATGATTAAACTTTGAATTTTCTGACTCTGTGTTTTATTTTCTGTCCACTTCTTTAGGCGTTCATCAACCACAATTTTGAGTATCTGTGCTAATATTTATCTCTCTTGTTGTTATGGTACGGAAATCGGTGTATGTTCGCAGTTTGCCATGATCTCAAACTTTCAAATTTAAAATTGTTTTCATTTGGATATTCGTAGGGCCATGCACAAGTTTTGAGACATGAATTCCACAATATCATCAAAACCACTGTCAAAACTTGATGGTTGTTCAAACTTATCATGCCCTCCCCTCCGTACGTCACAATACGACACTTTTAATATATATATATATATATATATCCCCGCTACTTACACGGCTGCTATACAGTAGCATGCAAATTGCAATAGAGTAACTCAATCTTTTATTCTCCTCTCGGCTTTTCGTCCGCCTTGTTTTCATTTCTTTTTGAAATGTCTAATTTTAATAGATACATTCCTCTTCTCTGCCCAATGTTTATTTGTCTTGTATGAACGTGCCTACATGTGAGTAGGCTTCACATGTTTTCTTGGTCCATGGTTATGTGAAAATGAGATGCATCGCTTGGTTGTTAAACTCGGAGGAGAGGACGAAGTCGATCACAATTCCTTACAATTTAGCACAACGCTACCAAATTAGGATACGCGAAAAGAGTTGGAGAGTAAATGGAAGGATCAAATAAGCATTGTTATCTTTATTAGCCAACTTTAAGGACATGGATTTTCCTATACCCATCTTATGAGCCTCAGAGAGTTGGGATAGACAATGTGTTAAGTCAAAATTGTTTTTAAATGTTTTTTGGTAGGATGGAGGTTGATTTTTGTTTTTTTAAGCCTAAAATATTAATGTATTGGAAAGTTTGTTAGTTTCTATTGGATATGTATGCTAAGTAGTTAAAGATAAGATTAGTTATTTATATTATGTACTCATTAATTCAAATTTAGGTGAGAGTTATGTATCAAATATAATGGGAATAAAATCATCAGGTATAAACATGTTTGAAATAATCTTTATGATGTTATGTTCCATTTAGTGACAAAGATTTAAATGTTAGAAGTTTGTTTAGTTGAATGATTACTTAAGTGATAGTTAGATATGTTTGGGTCATAATTAACGATAAAATTACATATTCTAATGAATGGTTGTGAGAAAGACCCCTTAGGTGTTCAAATGTAGAGCTATATCTCTATGCATCTAACACTTATTTTTTCGTTGACGCACATTAATTCTTTCTTGTAGTGCACATGTTTGAATATCACATGAGTAAATTCATGAATACCCCAAACAAACTAACCCCCTAATAAACTATGACCATTAAACCCTACAACTTTACACGTCCATCTATAATACATTATGCCCCGAAACACACTAACCTCCTAATACACTATAACCTGTATCCATTGTCATCTGAACACACTTAAAGATCCTATATTGAGTGTACGCCTATGATCCATGATACAATAACCCCTAACAAACAAACTAATTCAAATGGATAATTAACAAAGAAATGGATTATTTCTTCTGGATTTTATGTTTTGAATTTAGTGCTTTAGATATAGTTTTAATGGTGGAAACCCTTTGTTAAAACTTGTTTTAATAAGTTTTCCAACAACCCTTTTCTAATTCCTTGGTAGAATTCTTAGATATTTAATCCTTTGAAAAGGAAATGTCTTGCTAATAGAGGGAGATGGATGAATGTAGAGTGGAGATGTTACTTCCACACTTGCATAAAATGAAACGGACTAAGGCCAAAAGGTATACAAGGAAAGTGAAGCGACAATGATGTAAATCTCTGGGAACATGGAGATTTGAATGTGAAATAGAATGTAAAGCAATTGATATGTCACAATGATGTTGCTAGCCGGTATTCTCTCCCCATGGAGAATGCACCCCCAACAAAACCCAACTAATATAGGGTGCTCCACTGAATTTCCAACTTAGATTAGGTTGCATTCACTTGATGTGTGGTCGTATTTCTTATTAGTTGCACTTTTCTATCCTTTGGGATGCACATATGATTTTTTTATTATTTTTTCTCCGAGACATTGGGTTGTGTGCATATTGAGTGGACTCATTTGTATTCATATTTAAAGGTCATTTCGATAGCATAATGGGTAAGATATTATGTCTTTATTTTTGATGATTTTGTTGCATCCATTGCTTCATTTTTTCTTAGTTGGAATATATTGTAACCATTCCAAAAAGATCAATTTCTATGCCCAAAAGAGAGTATAAGATGTTGTATATAATAGAGGTATTGTAGAAAAATGCCAAAGTTATACCTAAAATCCTTGTTTGTTTTAAATTTTTACATAAAAACTATGGGTGAATAAGGAGACGACAATTGTGTTGAAAATGGTCAAATGAAATCATCCTTCACCAATCACAACATAACAAGTGGCGAGAAAATGGCTAAGGGTCGATTCATCATTCACAATTTAAAAGTTCATGAATTGGCAACTTTAAGATGATGTGATGTTAATTCAGAGCTATAGTCTTCATTGATTATAGACTGTAGAAGTGTAGGTGGTTAAAACACCTCATTACCTTTGTTGGGTATGTGTTATATTCTTTGCACGAGTAGTAGTGTTTGAGCGTATGCGTCGGGCACACAGGGGGGGGCGCTAGGCCCCCCCTCAGGGGGTGCAGGGGCAGCGTTCCCGAAAAAAAAAATTCTTTCTCGAGAAACATGACACCTACCTCGGGAAACGTGTCATGTATTTAGGTGGTTTTCAAAACATGGTTTTTGCCGATGGTTTTCTATTTCTGATTAAGGAATTAGGGTTTTGGACTAATCCAAGTCATTGGGGTAGGGTTTTGGATGCCACTGGCTCCTATATGTATATTGTATTGTAAACAATGTAACACAATGAATGAATATAATATATGCGGGTTTTCTGAGTTTGGGTTTCCAGGGGAAAAATCTTTGTGTAATGTTTGTATTTGTTATTGTATCTTTTATGTTATTTTCTGAATATCTGTTTACAGTAGACATTGTACAAGGTTCGAATTTACAACATCTACAAATAGGAAAGGAGATTTATCCAAGTTGTTGTTTCCTAGTGATTGTGGAGGAAAATGGAACAATAACAAATTCTCTCTCATTGCCTCCACAACTCATTAAAGTAGAATTAATGAAAATACATGGTAGTTAATATTGGCAAGTGAGAGTGATCAATGCTTTGTATCTTAATCATGCAATCCCTTGAATTTAAAAAAATAACAAGGGTTAAGTTGGTAAACGTGATTTTAAATACATTTCCCATGCAAACTCAAATGAAAGGTGGTCAAGCCCCCAGGTTGTAGAACAATTGGTGATGAATTGTACTGTTAAGGAACTTTGTAATGTGAAGTCACCAATTCGAAACTCTCGACTTACCTCGTGTTTCGCATGGGCATACCTAGAGTTCATAGTGGTAGCACTCATATAGATTGACCCTGTGTCACGCGAATACAAGCCCGACTAGTTGCTAATTCTATGAGTCACAAAAAAAAATGGAAGGTGGTCGTATTATGAAAATGGATTCATTGGTAAATCTTAAGCTAATTTTTGTTTTTTTGTGAATGAGGTTAAGAGTTGAGAGCCACGTGAAACAAAAAATGCCATTGAAATTTCAAATTTATAGAAAAATGGGTACAATCCTTCTCCTTTTATAGTAAATTATATTCAAGTATGTTTCTTTAAAACAAGAAAATGAAAAGGAAACCTTAACTGAATCAAATCATGGCTCCAAAGCACAAACCTATCACCTTTACTCAACCGACTACACATAATATTGATTCTAACCATGTGATTGACCAAGATGGAGACATCTTTGAACCTCAACTTACCATCGAGGCTTCCTATGAAATTCACCAAGTAGTATATCAACGACTTTTGTATGCTTGTGAAATTTTTCCCACTTGGGAATGTGTCCTTGCGGAGGAAATTGTTCTATCTACTTGTCATTTTCTTGAATTCATTTCAATGTTTGGAAAACTCTATAACATGATTAAGAGAGTCATAATGTCCTTGAATGGTTCCTAAGTTATTTTTTTTGGTACTTAAGATGTAATATCTGAAATGTTATTATTACTAGAAAATCAAACACCCATAGATGAAGAACCCCTACGTGCAGAGTTTACTTCCTTATCAATGGAACAAAATGAATATTTATTTGTGAGTGATCTGGATTATTTTCGACACAAAATGAGAGTGAAGATATAATAAAGAAATGTACAGAGATATCTCAAATATCCCATAATATAACATAAATGTATCAGAGATGCAACCATAAACACAAAGATATAGTAATACACAATTTTCTATTAATGAGCGAAAATGTACAAAGACTGTAAAAATATAGAGTGAAAGTCTCACTAGAATGGTGACAACTTATCTCTGAGAAGATATGTGTCTGCTACTCACATTCGCAAGAAGATGATTTTACAATGAGGATCCAAAGGCCTTTTTTATCAGAAAGAAAATCCAAAACCCAAACCCTAGAAGATGAAAATCCAACAATTTTGTGGACCCCGTTTTGGGTAGTTTGGTGTATCAACTTCCCAGGGGTGTAACTTTGGCATACGATCTCCGTTTGGGGTGCACGATAGCTCATTGGAAAGGTATCGTCGAGGAAATTCAGTTTCAAGGCTCAATGAGAGCCTTCAATTATCATTGAGAAGCTCTATTCCAAAAAACCTTCATTTAGGCCCTCAAAATGGCCCCGAAAGTTAAAAACTCCTAAAAATAGTAAATTACCAAAATTGCAAAAAATTGTTTTGAGCCAGTTGGAAAAGGTGGGTGGACACTAATATCCACTTGGATCAATCCTCCCTCCTTAGGAATCAATTTTCTTCATTGTTTTGAGTGCTCGGGGGGGAGGGAAAACCGTTTGTTGAATCTGCATCTTGATGAGTTGCTTGCCTTGTTGGAGAAGTTGCGTTGCTTAGCTTGTTGAAGGTTGTCACGAAACTGTGGCTGGAAGGTTTGGACCTTTTTAACCAATCTGGCTACATGAGATGCCTGTGTGAAGAAGGAATCTTTACACTTTGTTGCAATCTTGTTGACCTGCTTCTGTTGGATAAAAGGTGCTTGGTTTGATGTTGTAGTGGTTGCAGTATCCTTTCGTTCACCTTTTGAACAAATTGTGAAGAAGCTAAATTTTTTAGTATCAGATACTACCTTACAGCATTGTTTAGGTGAAACAATAGTTGGAACTACCTATGGTATCCTGTAGAGATGACCCCCTAGAGTAACAATGACACTACAGGGTTGAGACTCATAAATAGCATGGATCTTCCACATATATGGCTGGCCCAAGAGAACATCACAGACATACAGGGGAGAAACATCACATAATACCTCATCCTTGAAGGGATGGATGTCGTATTACAATCGACACTACTAGCTAACATGAAGATCTCATCCCTGGCAAAGCCACCCGATGTTGTATGGTTGCGGGTGTGGTGTTTTCGACAGTCCCAACTGTTTGATGACCTTTGCTGAGATGAGGTTCTTATGGCTTCCGTTATCAAGAGTAAAATGCAGTGGGGTCCCCTTCACCCACATCTGTGAATGAAAAAGTTGCTCCCCCACTTCAAAATATGTTGGTTCCTCTGGTTGAATTATTTTGGTCACAAAAATAACAGTGGGGCATGCGTCGATGATCTATCTTCTATTAGTGTTTTCATAATCAAATTATGAATTAGGGTTTGAATCCTTGTCTTTTATCTCAACCACAAATTACTTTTTTGAGCTACATTCATCGGTGTTGTGCCAGACGCTTTTGTGGAAATCACACCATTTTCTAGTGTCCTTCTTCATCTTTCTGTGACCCTTCTTTTCCTATGGTTTGGACTAGTTTTTAGTATGTTGTTTGTTAGGGTCATCTTTATCATACTTTGGTTGTTGCGGATTTGCAGACCCGGACTCCCGTTTGTTCTGGTGCTTAAACTTCTACTCGATTTTAACAACATATCGATAAGCATAACCAAGTCATGAGATGTCCAAAAAATCCATTTTTGTTTGTATGTATCTGTGTAGAGCCCCATGGTATTTCATAGCCAAATTCCATTCAGATTCTTTGATACCCATCCTGGTGCACACGGTATGGAAGGTATCGTGAACTCCAAAATTTTTTGGCCCCTTTCTTGCCGCAGTGTGGTCCATCTCATATACTAGTCCTCATAGTTTCCAATACGGTAATATTGTTCCTTTACCACATCCACAAAAAAATCCCAAGTGGGCTGGACCCCATATATTACAGACTCCTTTGTAGAACTTTTCTCCCAGTAATTTTCCCACCAATGTTTGACATGGGGGAAAGCCTTAAGGAGTGCGAAGGTGATCTTTTCCCTATTGGATAAATTATGAAAAGAGAAATAACCTTCTAGTAGATTTAACCATTTTTCTAGGGCATCTGCATCTATCTGCCCTTCAAATATGGGAACATCAAAATTAACTTGTACCTTGAAAGGTGAGGTGCCTCCAAAGTGGTCGCTTGATGAAGAAGCACTAGTTTTTATCAGCAGGCATTGAAGGATGTGGGAAAAAATCTCCATCATTTCATCCCTCTGTCGCATGAGAGCTTGGTCAAGCAACAGATTAATAGAATCGCCTGCTCTATCATTTTTATTTTACTTCGCCATGGAGGGTTTCTTGGGTGTGCAAGATAAAGTTTCATCAAGAGAGGAAAGCTCAAGACCCAACTTTCTATGGTCGGACCTCGTCAAGGACATGCACTGAAAAATGATCAAGATCAGCTTGCTCTGATACCACTGATCCATATTATTTTCGGCACGAAATAAGAGTGAAGATATAATAAATAAATGTACAAAGATATATCTGATATCCAATAATATAAAAGAAATGTATCAGATATACAACCATAAACATAGAGATAAAGTAATACACAATTTTCTATTAATGAGCGAAAATGTACAAAGACTGTAAAAATACAGAGTGGAAGTCTCGCTAGAATGGTGGCAGCTTATCTCTAAGAAGAGATGTGTCTGCTACTCGCATTTGCAAGGATATGATTTTGCAATGAGGATCCAACGGCCTTTTTTATCATAAATAAAATCCAAAACCCTAACCCCGAAAGATGAAAATCCAACAGTTTTGTGGACCCCATTTTGGGTAGTTTGGTGTATCAATTTCCAAGGGGGTGTAACTTTGGCATACGATCTCCGTTTGAGGCACACGATATCTCGTTGGAAAGGTATCATCGAGGAGATTCATTTTGGGGGCTCAATTAGATGCTTTTAATATCATTAATAAGCTTGATCCCTAAAAACCTTAATTTAGGCCCTCAAAATGGCCCCAAAAGTTAAAAATTGCTAAAAATAGTAAATTACCAAAATTGTCAGAAAATTGTTTTGAGCCAGTTGGAAAAGGTGGGTGGCCACCGATATTCACCTGGATCAATGAGGTTTTTACCAGAAAAGAGAGATATTCCTAAGTTCACCTTTCTTTTTCCAACAAATGTTTTCTTGGACTTATCCCAAGAGATTATTGCAGTGACTTGTTTAATTATGAGATACGATGATGATGGCATAGTTGATGAAAATGTCTCGTGGTTTATTGATAGAATTGGAAATAGGAAAGGTTCAATTATTCTTAGTATTTATTTTATTCCATATATGATCAATTGGTTCAATTACCTTTACTGAGGTGTTTGTACGTACCAATCCTATCTAATTTATATCATTTACTACTATTGATTTTCCTAGTTTAAACATTTGGTATTGAACAAAATTGATCATTAAGGTAAACCCATTCTTATTTTAGAATGGACACAAATTATAAAAAATCAAGGTCAAAAAATAGTTTTAAGATATTTGTAGGCCAATTCATGTATATTGTTGATACATTTGTTCACAATGAATGTTAAATGAGATTATTCATAGAATATAAGAAATTGTTTCAATTGAGTCTTGATTCATGTATCTTTTTGAAGAATGTACTATTATGTGAATTTATGGCTAAAAAATAAAACCATATTTTCTTCTAGGGTGTTTGCAAGAAGTTGACAAACAAAATAGTGGCAATGTAGTGAGCACGAATGTTCTCATGTAGGAACACATGTGCATTCATAACAATGTGCACGTGTTCTTGATTTGGCAGGCTCAAGATTCCTCAAATTGCCACTAAGGATGCCAAGTCATCTCCAAGTAGGCGTCAACAAGAATGCACATGCATTCCTAGGAACATACACATGCTCTAGGAATGCACGTCATTAATATGGACCAATTTTATAAAACACCCACGACCATTTTGTTTCACCAATAGACCATGCTTCATGTTTTTGAGTGAAATTGAGAAAAATTAGGTGTTGAAACTAAGGATAGATTGACAAATCATTGCCCTCACTCTGTTGACGTGATCTTCAAATAATTCTAGTTATTCATTTTGATAGAGTTTTTTTTTTTATTTCATAATTTGTTTAAACGATTAAAAAATAAACCTAAATTTATTTTTCCCTTATTAAATGGTAGCACACTTAATTAACATGGATCCTGGAGAAAAACCAAACCCAACATCGCCATAAGACATCAAACCCCAACCCACAACTGGAAAACATAAATGTGGAAATTTATGTAGGGTTGAGGTCTTCTAGAACACTTATACAAGGCTTACGAAATACCAGAGATCCCTCTCGAATGTCATTAGCTAGTTCCCTAGACACCATTATATCTTCCATTGCAAATTTTGAAGGCCAATTAACTCACATTTATGATTATAGGGCCAAAATGTATGAATATTATATGATGAGGCTAGATAAAACTCAAGTTAGATACCTAAACATTTCAAAACAATAGTTGATGACATTGTTTATTGACTCAAGAAAGTACAACCACTAGTCAAAAACATATGCATTTGTATGGATTGGTGCACTTACCAACCAATTTTAGACAATTTATGGAGATGTGGTTTATGGTGTTTGACAAACCTCCCTACAATAATAGGGAGGTGCCTCTATATTTCCTCAAAAAATTATGGGAAAATTTTATTTTCGATCTCTATGTCAACTACTTTGTCATTAGTGAATTCTAGGGGGTGGTTCATGGGTTCACATAAGATAGATTAAATGATAATCATGACCCATTTCTAGGTTTTTGTCCTCATAGATTAAGGCCTAATCCACTGTTGGAAATCCTCCCATCATAGAAAGCATCGAGTACACACAAACATCCATATCCACCTCAACTTGTATATTAGTGTAGAAAAACACTTTTATAGAATTACCCTGCCTTGAACGACTTACAAGTGATGTTGGGGGAGGGGTTGGGCCTTCAATACCCATAATAGACTTTGTCAAGGAGAGGGAGCATTGACAAACTAGGCATTCATGTGATCCTTTGAGATGCTCGAGCTATAGGTAGACTTTTTATGGGTCGATGGAGGCCACTAGACATGAGAGTTTCATGGAGGAGGTTAGTATCATATCAATATCCATGTTCTTAATTGATTATATATATNNTGAGAGATGGAGAGATTATTGAGTATTTTTTTCTATATCTAATTATGTAATGTTTGTAGCTTCTATGCTCAGATAGCAGACCCTTGATGCTAGCAGATGCATCAATGCCATTTTCCACCACTGATGCAGGAGTGGTAGTAGCCTTCTCATTCGATGTACCATGTACTCAGGTATGGTGGAGTGAGAACTACTATGCATTCCTACCTAACCACTTCAACATTTTCTACTTTTTTGAATATGAGGGAAGATTCATTATTGCACACCAACTCTTCCACAAGTATTGTGTTTGGAGCTACCAAAAAAAACAACCCTTTCTCTAAAATATTATGTACTAGTGTGTTCAACGTGACCTTTGAGAAATTTTCCAAAGTACTTTGCTTAATCTCTTGAAATCACATTCATCTGCTACTATTCTACTACATCTATAAGATAGTTGTTGTGTTTCTACAAGTTGTTTATGAGAAATTGAATATAATAGTGTTGTGTTTCTACATGTTGTTTATGAGAAATCAAATATATTGATGTTTTTTTTCTATAGGTTATGATATAATATAGTGACGTAGCATGCCCACCTAGGTGGATATATCACCCCTTTCCTAGGTATCATGTGTCGAATTAAATATTGTTTAAATATGAAATTTTTTATATTGTTTTGGTTGAATTTCACATTTTCGTACTAATAAAAATATTATAAATGTGTATGTAGGTTGGTTCATTGAATGGAAGGTTTATCATACTACCATCATCCCATTCACAACTACTGACATGTTCGACAACATGGGTTTTCCAACAGAGGATGAACACCTTCAATAACCACTCACACAATGAGATCAAAGATCAACACACTAATGTTTTGATGTGGTAAAACCCATACGGGGAAACATCCATGGCCCCATCTAGAGAAACCACTTGGAGAAGTTTATTAATGTAAAAGAAAAATATTACAAAGAGATTTTACCAGTGAGATTCTTAGAATCGATCATCGACAAATGACCCTCCATGTTATTTAAATAGATATCATGGACCAATCCGGTGTTAATCCATGGATCAATGTAGTCATTAAGATCGAGGAGAATATGAACAGTTGGTTCACTCTATATCGGGAACATATCATGACCATCAGATTTACTAACTACAAATTCATACTAATGCATACTAAAGAAACACACTTTTACCTAAGCGTCTAAATATCCTAACATCACCCCTTAAGAACAACTTGGGATAGGATTGAAGGATTTTCAAAAGTGACACAATAGGAGAAGGAAGGAAGCCTTAGAGCCTATCCCCCCTTACTAACAACTTCTTGAACTCCTAAGATAGATCAAAGTTTGGAAAACTTCACTTCTCTAAGAGACTTTGTGAAAATGTGTGCAACTTGATCTTCTGTAGGGAAAAATAGCACTTCAATAACTTGATCATGAATGAGATTTTTTATGAAGTGTATGTGTAACTTGACGTGTTTACTGCATTGATGTTGAACTAGGTC
The DNA here is from genome assembly GCA_010110895.2 of Picea sitchensis. Taxonomy (NCBI): domain Eukaryota; kingdom Viridiplantae; phylum Streptophyta; class Pinopsida; order Pinales; family Pinaceae; genus Picea; species Picea sitchensis. The sequence continues at coordinate 67,862 of SNQJ01S0013853.1, forward strand.
CTTGGTGAGCTTGATGGCACTTTGATTGTCACACCAAAGGCTAGTCGGATGATGTTGCTGGAATCCGAACTATGAAAGGATCTGTCAAAGCCACAAGGCTTACTGACTTTCATTTATCGTTGCTTGGTACTCTGCTTCTGCTGAAGAAAGTGAAATAGCCTATTGTTTATTAGAGGCCCAAGTGATAGGTCCTTAACCAAGGATAAAAATATAACCTGTAGTAGACTTCTGATCATCAGGGTTGTCGACCCAATCCGAATAAGTGAAACCAACCAATAAAGGAGACCCCTTTGAAATGTAATGTATCCCAAATTGAACTGTACCTTGGACATACTAAAGTATCCTTTTAGATAATTTCCAATGGCTTTCAAGGGGTGTTTGCATATACTAGGAAACAAGACCAAAAGAAAAGGAAAGATCAGGATGGGTATGAGTCAAGTATAACAGTATAGCAACTAACTAATGATACAAAGTGGCATCAACTTTGAGAGAAGTACAAGTGGCAACAATATTGACACCAGACTGTAAGGGAGAAGGCATTGGTTTACAATATTCCAGGTGGAAGCGATGAAGAAGGTCACAAGCATACTTAGACTAGGAAACAAAAATTCCTTCATTGGTTTGCAAAACTTTGAGGCCAAGGAAATAGTGAGAAAATCCCAAGTCTTTCATTTCAAATTTATTCTTAAAGCTGGTTTTCACATGGTTTAAAAGTTTTGAGTCACTACCAGTAAGGATAATGTCATCAACATAAAGAACAAGTATTATGAGATAGATTACTACTTTCTTGGTATAGACATTAGGATCATAAAGACATCTAAAAAATCTAGTGTCAATAAAAAAGATATCCATTTTGGCATACCAAGCTCAGAGATATTTCTTAAGACCATACAGAGATTTCTTAAGGCGAAAAACAAGGCTAGAGTCATTATGGACATAAACAGGAGGTTGTTCCATGCATATCTCTTCTTGTGAGTCCCCATGCAAGAAATAAGATTTAACATCCATATGATGGGCCTCCCATTTGTGTGAGAAAGCAAGGGAAAGAACAAGACATATGGAATTCATTTTGGATACAAGGGAAAAGGTTTCATTGTAGTCAATTCCTTCAACTTGGGAAAATCCTTTGTCAACTAACCAAGACTTGTGTCTTTCACCAATCCCATATGATGCATACTTAGTTCTGTAGACCCATTTACATATGAAATTTTTTGTTCCTTTCATAAGACGTACAAGATCCCAAGTATCATTTTCCATTAAAGAATGATACTCTTCATTCATTGTTGTATCCCAATCTGGATGACCTAAAGTTTCTGCAAATGTCTTTGGATCATGAGTCTATGAAACTTGATCCAAAATAGAAGAGGCTCGATGGAATTGTGAATGTGTTTGACGCTGATATGAAGGATCATCGACAAGATCACCAAATTCTGCTCATGTTGAATGGACCCATCTAGGAAGCGGTGGTGTTGGTGTTGGTTAAGGTTCAATGGACTCATATGGAGGAAGGTGAGCAGGTGGAAGTGGATTTTCATCCTCATTGTCATCATCTAAAGAAGAAACCATAATAGGAACAAAAGAATGCATAAACGTCAAACATGTCTTGTAGGTCGAAAAAGGCACAATCATCGAATTAGGCTCGCGGACCAATAGATTTTCATTAAATTTGTTGGCGCATGCCATTTTGGGAAAAGCGCAGTAATTAATGAAGGAAGTTAGGAAATGGACCAGAAAAGTAGTGTGCACCGTAAAACAGGGAAAAACAACGTTGGGAAACCAGGAAAGTCAAAGGAAGGATGAAGTATGCATATCAACGAGGAAAACAATTAGATTTTAGATGAGCTATGCTCAGGGAGTTAGAAAGTGGAAAAACCTAATCCACTTAGGGTTAGTGGGTTACGGTTTTGGCCATTTTTGTAACAGGTATTAACCCTTTTTTGTAGTATAAATATATGGCATGAGATAGCAAAGAAGAGGTTAGCATAAGAGAATTTTGAGATGATCTTAGAGTCAATTTTTGAGACAGATATATGCATTGTAATCGAGGGTAAGGTCGTAAGCTGTGGAGCTTAGTGATATCTTGTCAGCCTCATATGTAATGTGAGCAACACTATAAACTTGATGATGAATAATAAAAGAGTGAAGAAAGCCATATATTTGTGGATGTAGCCTAGGGGGGTGAACCACAATAAATTTGTGTCTCTGTGTGCAATGTGTATCTCAATTCTTCCTATTGTTAGCTCTAACGAATGAATGAATCTGTTAATAGTAAAATGCAATGCACAATAGAATGACATGATTATTACTACATAATTAATATTAAATGAATACAAATGATTATAGAATGGTATATCTGGATATAATGATGTGTTAGAATAGTATATCTAATATGTTTTGAGGTACAAAGAATGTATTTCATCCCCACAACAACCTCTCTTCCAAGATTGCATACATTTGTGTCCTACAGTGACCCATAAGCCATCTCGAGTGAGACTACATTGTGAACTTTGTGCGTGGTGTTTCCTTCTGGTATCCAGAAGGGTTGATGGTTTGCAGGGTTTTGTTGGAAACCTAAAGTAGAACTCGATTCAGCCCTAAATGTCCAACAAATGGTTCCATTGTTGCCTGGAACCTAGAAGAACAAATTGGTAGGGACTTGCTAAGAAGAACAATGAAGAGAATGAAGTATTAGAAGGGGATTTTCAGACCATTGAATCCCACTAAACAAGAGATCGAATGATGGTTGACAGTAAAATATCTTGATTTTACGTAGAAAGAAAATAGAAACCCTAAGTATACACCACACCGATATTTGGAGAGGTACGTATTTACTGATATTCACGAGGCATTTTTCTGTGAATTTCCACATTTTCTGTAGGAGTGGGTACTGAGGTTGAAGGAAAATCATCTAACTAATCGGGTAAGACTAGTAGAATGGACTACTGAGAATATTGCATAGCTACAAAAAGTCAATAACAAATTCATGTGCATAGTTGATTTCTGGCTAGATAGCATTATTGCAGGAATCATTACCGAGTTTGCAATCGATACTGCAAAATCATACACTATTGTAGAGAAGGATTTTTTTAATGGTCATAAACGAAGGTTTAGTATATCACTCTACACATCACTCAATATCTTACTACATGATAAAGGTGTGATGACAATGGATTCCAATAGCTAGACAACTTTGCGCACATGGGGAGACTGGGGGAAACACTAAGTACAATCTGAGATATGGAGAGGGATCTAAATAGAGGTAGGCCAAAGGAAGTGATGGACCCAATTAAGGTGGATGAAGAACATATCAAGGAAATAATGGAAAAAATGGGAACGATGCATAGTGGAATACCCTACCAGTATAAAGTTAATAGGAAAAAGAGGGCAGTAGCTGATAGGGAAGGCTTGGAAAGTGATGAAGAAGAGGTATAATATATTTGATCTGTAAAGAATATTGAGGAAATCATGTGCTCCACATATGAAAGAAAAACCAGAGGTCAAGAGTTCATCATAGAATAAGGCTCTCCATTCCATATATGAATTAGTGTGGAACCCACAACCCCATGTGCGACTAAGACATGAAAAAGAAAATAATCTTTTAGAAAACCAACAACTACTAGAAGAAGGAGTACAATAGGTCAAAGGACTAGTGTAAATTCAAGTAGAAGTATGAGTTTAGGAAGAATTAGTCAATTATCTACACTGCGCAGAGGTGGTAATACAAATTTTACAATGGCAGGAGCAGATCCAACAATTCAGTTACCGAACAGTGCCTAAGAGTACATTCTGAAATTTTTTCAAGTCGTTAGGACATAAGGATAAGGATTCTATCACCATGGAGCTTATGAACAAAAGGACCTCAGACACTTATATGATGCAGGTTGAAGTAATGATAGTTCCACTTGCACATCAATATAATAATGTGAAGCAGTTTACATCGCCACCACAATATAATCAAGTACCATAGTATAATACACCATGCGTAGATAATCAAGGAAACAGAGGAGGATTCGAAAGAGGAGGATGTGGAAGAGGAGGATGGGGAAGAGGAGTATTTGGAAGAGGAAAAGGACCAGTAACCTATCACAATTGTCAGCAACCTGGACATTATTCAAGGGATTTTCCACCACCACCAACAATATACATGTATTGTTGCGCACCAGATCATACTACAAAATCTTTTCATACACTTATGACAAAGATACATGAAAAGAGGAATCAGAATAACCAAAATGTTCAATGGATTGCCACATAAACTAGATATGATGGGAATAAAATTAATATAGTTACTTGAGGAGGAACCAAGACAAGAGCAGATGTAGCAAATCAGAATCAGAACCAAGACCAGTGGGTTTGAAAGAATACAACACCTGAACAAGATTTTGATGCATGCAAGGAAAAAGAGACATTCAAGCAGGCCATACAAGAACTTTTGCAGGAGAATATTTCTTCTACTTCAAATGCACAGCCAGGATATGATGGGCTAATATATGATATGTGTCAACCATATGATCATATCAACAGAGGTCAACCTTCAAAAAATGTAAGTAATCTAAGAAATTTTCTGGTATCTTGCTTGAAGTTATTGAATGATCAAACATCTATACAAGTATTACAAATTTTGATAGAAAAATGCAATCCTGGAGAAGAGATACAACTAGAAAAAAATAAAGTAAATCATGTCCATAGGAAGACAAGAACAAATAGAGAGTTTAGTGTGAATGCAAATATTGGAGAATTTAACATGGGTGACATCATATTATATTTGGGATCTGAGGTAAATGTTCTTCCTACGAAAAAATGGGAATGCATGGGGAAAACTACACTGGGATATTCACCTATTTAGATGAAACTAGAAAACTGACATAGGGTGATACCAATTGGTTGATTGAAAGGCATACTAGTGGATTTAGATGGTGTGTGTAGTATGGTATATTTTTATGTAATTGATATAATGAATAATACTACACCGTATCCATCATTGTTGGGACTGGATTGGGCATTTGAAAATGATGCTATAATCAACTTGAAGACCCAAAAAATGATTTTTGACTCAAGAGAATATAGATTCATAGCACCATTGGATCCTTCATAGGGTGGAAGATATGTTAAACCAAGGATAGATAATTTTATCACAGAAGAGATAAACCAGTTCTATATAACTACAATGCACGAGGAATATTACATTAACCCAACAATAGATGGAATGCTTAGTTGGAGAAGAATTGATTCTTGTGATTCAAATTGTAACACAAGAATGGAGAATTGGAAACAACGCGTACATGAGATATCTATTGGAATATGTGTAAGAATGATACATGCACTTTAAATATGGGTTGGCACAGAGGTAAGAGAATCTCCAAGTTTTTATGGTTTAAATTATTTGGAAGAATTTTTAACAAAGTTTGAGTTAGAAGTATTGGAAAGTCAAAGGTTATTAGTTTTAGATATTGCATTGAAAGAAACACCTGCACGTTGATGGGGTACTCACAAAGAAAATATGCATGATTGGTATCAATGAAAAATATTACTACGCATCAAATTTGGCACAGAACATGAGAATAAACATATGCATAACTATGATGGAATAGGACAACCTAGAAAACATATAAATAGGTGCACACCCCAATGGAGACTAATGCCACCAGAGGAATGGCCACGTCAATTCATCCATACATTAGAAGGAATACTAAGAAATTGGTATACAAAATTGGAATTGCACAAAGGAACTGGAAATTAGGTGATCCGAAATCGGATCCAGAAGCCTGACAAGGCTTGAAAAATGCTCAAAAATGAAAGTGCTCGGAATGCGACGAAACCAGTTTCATTGCATCCGTCTTGTCTTCCTGATTTCGGTGGTATATTTACTTTGTCAAACGGGCTCCGTATGGAGAAGATATGGCGTTATGTCCGAAAAGTCAAACAGGCAAAAAAAGGGGATGACTATACAGTCCGTACAGTCCACATGTCATGCTGATTGTGTAGACCATACGGTCCGTACAACTGATGTGGCAGTTCCAGAAGGTGACATGTGGCAGCTCCAGGAGACGACATGTGTCAAGGAGATTTGGGTGTACAATCGTACAGCTGGACCTATCTCGAGGTGACACGTGTCACCACTGTAAGGGTGACGTCAGCAGGTGACGTGGCAGGCTGACAGGGCAGTACGACAGGGATGACATGGCAAGGTGAGATGACAGTACGGTCGACAGGTGGCAAGCACGTGGTCCAATCAATAGCTGACATGTGGCGTGTTTTGGTTGGTTGGATAGGTGCCACGTGGCCCAGTCGTGGGCTGCCACGTGGCACCCCGTGATTGGTTATTTGTTTATATGTAAAATTGGTATAACATGGCCGGGGGTTGAACCCGCGACCTCCCGGTGGGCAGTGGACTAGCGGGGATGGGCTAACCGTCCGCCCCCATGGTGGTGCTTGTTTACCATTCGACACAAAAATAATTTGAGTTTGTTTGAAACCTTGGGCAGCGACAGAAAGGGTCGGGGCTTAGCCCCAGCCCTTTGCACTTTGTATATGGCATACGACCACACAGCAGAACCAGGAGCACGGACATGGGTTGGCGGATAGGGCTTAGCCCCCAGATCCTAGGAGGATCCCATAGGACCGGGGCTACAACCACATATATAGCGCGGGAGGTTGCAACTCATAGCCCGAGGGCCTATTGCAGCACCACACAACCAGTGGTTAGCGCCAAAAGGGGGCCAGCGCATGGCGCTTGGCCACATGGCCAATATGACCACGAATAAAGGGTGCGCGCCAAGGCCTTGGGGGCTTAATGCCCGATTTTGTTATGCAAAGTGGGTTTTGTTACAAAGTTTGGTTTTTTTATTAATAATATGCCTATTTTTAGCTGATTCTCTCCATTTTTGGGGGATATTGGCTATTTTTGGAGCAAAATTCTTGGAGGAAGTTTGAGATGAGCAACCAAATTCAAGGCTATATAAACCAGGCCTGTTTGAGGCCATGAGAGAGTATTCAGAGCAGAGTTATGCTGAAGAAAAGCCAAGCCAAAGTCATTTTGATGCAGAGAAGCTTTTGAGGAGGAGACGCTATCGGACCATTTCTGGGAGCTCCAGACGTCCGTTTTGCGTGTCGTTTTCTTTGCAGGGTTCTAGAGGTCTGGACGAACATGACCAGATCAGTCTTGTAGCCATTTGGCATTGCAGCGATGTACTTTTGAGAATTTGAACAGAAATAAAGAAGCCTCCCCCACAGAGACAAAGGCCGGGAGACGTATAAGTTGTGCCGAACTCCGTTATCAATCTGCGTGTTATGGTTTGTTGTTTATTCTTTCACTTCAGATCTGCAAATGTGTATATGGCTGTTATAATTCCTCTTCTTTCCTCATTCTTTTACTAAGTTTCTCAAATGGTTAATTAACACATGCAAAATTAAAACTCAACCATAGTCATTTAAAAGATCCTATGGATCATTAGGCTAATTTGCAACAGAATTTTGTGATCGTGTTTGCATTTGAACATGAGAATCCATTGATAGATGTAGCACTGAAGTTGATAAAATAAGCAATCTTTGAATAACTTGAAGTTGAAATTGTAACATCGTATCAAAATTAGAATAGACAAACAATCAGACATTTGATACATTGTTATCACGTCGCAGAAGATGACCCATCAGTAGAAAATCTACGCGATATTCAGATAAGAGAAGTTGAAGGGGAAAGAAAAGTAGAAGGTCCCCAGTTACAATCAGAAGAATTTGTTGCACCAATCAATATAAAGAAGGTCAATATTGGAACAAAAGAGCATCCAAATATTGCAGGTATTAGTGTCTATTGGGACAACCAGATAGTGGAAAGAATAATAGAACTACTACGTGAGTATAGTTATGTATTTCCAACAACTTTTTTAGAGATTAAAGTGGTAGCAAGAGAACTTGGAGAAATGAACATTCCTCTATGACCAGATTCCAGACCAATAAGACAGGTACCCTATAGGTTGAATCCAATATATAAACATAAATTTAAGGAAGATATTGATAAAATGTTAGAGGTTGGTATAATAGAACATGTTCAATAATCTGAGTGGATTATCCCTATGGTAGTTTAGGAGAATAAGAAAGGGGGAATAAGGATCTGTGTGAACTTGAGGAAGTTGAATGATGCATGTCTACATTATCCCTTCCCTACTCTATTTACAGATGAGGTATTGGAAAATGTAGGAGCACAAGAAGCATACTCATTTATTGATGGATTTTCAGGGTATCACCAGAGGATCATCATAAGACTACATTTGCCACAGAATGGGGGTCATATCATTAAACAATGATTCCCTTTGGATTGAAAATTTTCCCTTCTATTTTTTCAAGGGTAGTGGTAGTTGCATTTAAAGAATTTATGCATAAATTTTTGGAGGTTTATCTGGATGTTTGGACATTATTTATCCTATTAAAATATCATGTTGAAGTTTTAATATTAATTCTAGACAAGTGTAGACAATGTCAAATCTCCTTGAACATTAAGAAATGCATATTCAACGCACCATTTGGAATTTTTCTAGGTAATGTGGTTTGTAAATAGGGTCTGATGATTGATCCTGCAAAGATTATTGTCATTATTAATTTATCACCACCAAAGTCAATGCACCAGTTAAGAGCTACACTAGGTCATACAAGCTACTATAGAAAGTTCATAAAGAGCTAGGTACAAATTATTGTGCCCATGGAGAAATTGTTAAAGAAGGATATCAAGTTTCAATGGAATGATGAGTGGCAACAAAGTTTGGACATCTTAAAAGAGAAAATGGTGACATCACCAACTCTGTTGTTTCCATATTGCTCAAAAGAGTTCCATGTTCATGTGGATTCCTCTTCAATAGCACTTGGAGCAGTACTAACACAACCAGGAGAATGTGACATAGATCACCTGATAACATTTGCAAGTCGGAAACTCTCAACGTCAAAATAAAATTATAATACAACATAGAGAGAAGGTTTGGCTATGGTGCATACCTTAAAAAAGTTCATACATTATTTATTTAGCCAACATTTTATGATATTCACAAATCACTCTGCTCTCAAATACTTGGTCAACAAGCCATTGTTTGGGGGAAGGATATGTAGATGGTTTTTGTTATTTCAATGGTTTGATTTTGAAGTAGTTGTGAAACTTGGAAGACTGAATGCAAGACTAGATCATCTATCTAGGATAACCAATTGATCCGAAATCAGATCCAAAAGCCTGACAGGGCTTGAAAAATGCTCAAAAATGAAAGTGATCGGAATGCGACGAAACTAGTGCCATTGCGTCTGTCTCGTCTTCCTGATTCCGACGGTATATTTACTTTATCAAACAGGCTCCGTATGGAGAAGATATTGCGTTCTGTCCGAAAAGCCAAACAGGTAAAAAAAGGGATCATTGTACAGTCCGTACAGTCCACGTGTCATGCTGACTGTGCAGACCATACGGTCTATACAGCTGACGTGGCAGTTCCAGAAGGTGACACGTGGTAGCTCCAGGAGGTGACACGTGGTAGCACCAGGACCCGACAGGTGTCAGGAAGATATGGACGTATGGACAGATAGCTAGACCAATTCAGAGGTGACACGTGTCACCACTGTAAGGGTGACACATGGCACGGATGACGTCAGCAGTTGACGTGGCAGGCTGACAGAGCAGTACAGCAGGGATGATGTGGCAAGGTGACATGGCAGTATGGTAGATGACGTGGCAAGCACATGGGCCAATCAGCGATTGACGCATGTTTGTTTGGTGGCTGGTTGTTAAGGTGCCACGTGGCCCAGTCATGGGGTGCCACGTGGCACCCTATGGTTGGCTGTTGGTTTTTGTGTAAAAGTTATGGCTTGGACGGGATTTGAACCGGCGACCTCCCATAGTGCAAAGGACTGGTAGGGCTGGGCTAACTGCCCACCCGACCGATGGTGCTTATTAACCATTCGGTGAAATTTTTATTTAAGTTTGAGTCAATGCTTAAGTGGCAGGGGGAAAGGGCCGAGGCTTAGCCCCAGCCCTCGGCGCAACATACAACGTGACCATACGACAGGACTGGGAGCACGGGGATGTATGCGATGGGGACCAGCCACGGTTCCATGCTTAACCGCTGCCATGTGACCCGGAGTCGACCCGACGGGAGCGCACGGTTACAACAATTAAACCGTGGACATATGGTTGCCAAGAAGACCAGGAGTTAGCGCGCGAAAAGGGGGGCCAACGCACAGCCCTTTAGGCTTGCGCTCGACCACATGGCCTATATGACCGTGCAGTTAGGGTGCGCGCCGGACGAAGGGAGCTAGCACCCATATTATAGTTACAAAGTGGGTTTTTTTATGCCAAGATTTGGGTTTTTAATTGTTATTTAGCCTATTTTTAATGGATTTTCTCCATTTTTGGGGGATATTGGGCAGTTTTTGAGCCTAAATTTTGGGAGGAAGTTGGAGGNTATTATAGTTACAAAGTGGGTTTTTTTATGCCAAGATTTGGGTTTTTAATTGTTATTTAGCCTATTTTTAATGGATTTTCTCCATTTTTGGGGGATATTGGGCAGTTTTTGAGCCTAAATTTTGGGAGGAAGTTGGAGGTGAGCAACCAACTTCCAAGCTATATAACCCAAGGATGTTTGAGGCCATGAGAGGGCATTCAGAGCAGAGTTATGCTGAGGAGAAGCCAAGCCAAAGCCATTTTGAGGTAGAGAAGCTATTGAGGAGCAGACGCTGTTAGGCCATTTCTGGGAGCTCCGGACGTCCGTTTTGCGTGCCGTTTTCTTTGTTGGGTTCTAAAGATCTGGAATAACATGGCCAGATCAGTCATGTAGCCATTTGGCATTGCAACGATGTATTTTTGATCTTTTGAACAGAAATAAAGAAGCCTCCCCCACAGAGACAAAGGCCTGGAGACGTAGGCAAAGTTGTGCCGAACTCCGTTATCAATCTGTGTGTTATGGTTTGCTGTCTTTTATTTCATTTCAGATCTACAAATGTGTATATGGCTGTCATAATTCTTCTTCTTTCCTCATTCTTCACTAAGTTTTCTCAAATGGTTAATTAACGCATGCAAAATTAAAACTCAACCATAGTCATTAAAAGATCCTACGGATCAAGTGGTATCAGAGCTAGTTGACGTTTGGATTTGAGTTTTGCATGTTNAAATACACGTGGCTACAAAATGGGGAATTGTCTACGAATTCCCAGAAAAATTATGGAAAGAGTGAAAAATTGGGATTTTCATCTACTCTCAAGAGGTCATATGGTGTTGATTAACTCAATTCTCAGTAGAAATATTGTATACAAAGAATAAAAACATTGATGAGGTAATTATGTATCTTGGTTTCAATCCAAATCCATGATGTCTCATATTGAATGCATACGCATTATGAAGAGGTCATGCTTGTCACATGTTACAAATTGCTACTGGAATTCTAGAAGCAGGTTGACATTTATGTATGCAAGAACACCTTGGAAAATGATGGATCGTTGGAGAAACTATGTAACAATGAAAGGGATGTCTGAGCCTAGAGGGTGAGTATAACAAGAAGAAGCAAGTTTCCAGGATTGCATAAGAACCAGGTTGTCAGGTCTAAAGAGTGCACTCATGGGTGGGAGTTTCACTGTCGAAGAACGAGGTTGTAAGGATTGAAGAGTAAACTCATGTGTGGGAGTTTCAGTATCGAAAAAGCAAGTTTTCAGGCGTAAAGAGTGAACTCTTGTGTGAGTTTCATTACATCAACAAGGTTTCTACTAGTTATTTTACTAGTATTTCTTCCTAGCAATGAGTTTTCCCTTGAGGTCCCAGTACCAAGGTTCCTGATTACTTCTGCT
>SNQJ01S0013853.1:79679-91240 GCA_010110895.2 Picea sitchensis
CTTCCCGATATCCGAAAGGAAGATCGCCGAGGAGTGTTGCTGTGGGTAACTCCCGAGGGGAGTTGGAAGAGTCCTTTGATTCTTCGGGCCGAGTTTAGAGAAGGTCCTGGCGAGAGCAGGGTCCGACCGTGAGGGTTGCGACTACCTTGCATCAAATTGGATTAGGCACAACACAACCATAGGTACAACCGAATGAAGAAGATGATGAACAAACAAATTCTGATGTAGTACAACACCGTGTAGAAGATCCAACACAACAATTAGAGGAACACGTACATGTGGAAGACATTACAAACCAATAAGATTTAGACATTAAATAAGATGAGGATTAGATTCCAGTCGAAGTGATAGAGCCATCAACATGAAAGAAGAAGACTAGGGAAAAACCTAATTCGACAAGAACACCGAACAAGAAAAAGGAGCTAACATTGTCACTACCACAGATACCTGAAGGAGTCAAAGTAGTTGGTGACATGTTAGGGTCTATTAACAAATTGAAGTATGTTGATCATGATGTGGCAGACACATGGAAATTACCTAAGTTTGCACAGCAAGTATACATGGAGAATAAAGTAGAGGGTCCCTCAGGGGATACCATTCTTGTAAGTTTTAAATCTGTGAAGTAAAGCAATGCATATATATTCTTAAGAAAAACACAATTTTAATCAATGGCTCATACACATAGTACACAAAGATTTATACCGGAAACCCGCAAATGGCGAAAACCTTTCTTATATTCATTATATCAAATTTCACCATTCACCATACAATATATACAATGTTTTTAGGTATTTTTTAGATACCAAAACCCTAATCCCTTAATCTAGGATTAATTTAGAAAACTGCTAAAAATAGCAAAATCCGCTAAAAATAACAAAAATTGCCCAAAAAAATAAATTTGGGGGGCGTTTCCTCGGGCTACCACCCGGTGTCGAACATTGTGCATAACCAAGGGGGCCATACCTGGCCCCCCCTGGAACTCCCCTAGGAAGCTCCCGATGCACACGACACAAAGAGCACTACTAGAGGGATCGTCAAACGCAGTTGTTGAATCTGACGCACCCACACACACACATGAAAATAATATAACACATACCCAACAATTCTTGAGCCAAAAAAATGGATTACAGGGTTATATAACACAAGGATCATGAACTTGCTAGAGATTGCTCACTTTGGGAGACGAAAATATGTAAATGCATGTGTCAAACAACTACTTCCACCAGTACATGGAGGAATCTTATGGATGGATAGGAAGATATCCATAGATGTGGATTTAATTGAAAAAATATTAGGTTTACTAGTAGATGGAGCCAAACCAGAACAATACATGGATGATAAAACCAAATAGAAATCCCTGGAAGATGAGATAAATAAAAAAATATGGGAATACAGAGGATCCATGGGAATGATTATTAAACAAATAAATGATCCAACAATGAAGTTCGCAAAAAAAATGATGGCATGTAAACTTTTGAGGAAATGTCATAAGGAAGAAGCCCATGGAGGAGTAATAGAAACATTTGTGTAGTGCGCAAAGAGGAGTCTACTTATCTAGGATCCATATCTACTCAATTTATTTTTGGAGGATTATAAGGATGAACATGATATAGGTACAGAATTGCATTATTCATGGTTAATGATATTGATATCCCTGGTTGGATGGGTATAACCAAAATACAATGGATTTTATCATAGTCTAGGGGAGTGTCTCATAGAAAAATATACAACATTATGGAACACTTTGTATCCGAAGAAAAGGAAGGAAAATTCTATCATGTTCTCCATGTTATTTAATGAGATGCAAGAGAAACTAGATAATACATGGATAATACCACTGGAAGTGGTGAGGGACAACCAAGGAATAGATAACTTTCAGGCTTCCAGACATAACATGTGGATCCAGGCTAAGAGGGATCCTAAGAAGGAGCGGCTACAGTTCAGATACTATGTCACAGGGAAAGAAGTGCAGGGCCATCAAGGATTGCCCTGAAGAATGGAAGGCGTGAATGATCCCAAAGAAGGTATCAAAAAGTAAATAGCAAGTAGAGACTGACCTTTCAAAACAGTCAACCAACCCAACAAAAAATACAAGAAAATAAATAGAGTGCGCCAAATAAATAAGGGGAAGCACAACTAAATGGAGGATCGCAGAAAGATACCAATACTCCTATGCCAGAGAAAAAAGGAGGTGGACGTATTCCACATATGGATATACCAATTTCAACTGCACAGGAAGAGACACTTCCATTGAAAAGAACAGTCTTCCAGACAAGAGGACATCACAAGAAAATGAAGGAGCACAAACAAAGTTCCTCAAGTTACACTGACAGAGGATGATGCAGAGTTAGTCACAGAGAAAGTACATGTTCATACGACGGAGGCATGATATGATGCTAAGAAGCAAAAGGAGGATATAGTCAAAAAACTAACATAATTCAAGGATGCACTGAAACAATTGCAACTCACTATAGCGCAACAAAAAGAACAAGCTCAACAACAAAAAACTTCTCAGGAAAGAAAAGTTCTAGAACAAGAGACAATGCAAATAATAGCCATGGGGAATGAAAAATTTTGTATCACCCAAGGGATGTTGCACGTGGATTAAATTACAATGCAGAAGCCACTAAAATACATAGATCATTTGGACTTGGAACTGCCAAGATTCCAATTAAGGAACTGTATAAATTGCAAATAAGTTTCATACAGGAAATTCAGTCGAGGGCATGTGCATATGCTACAAGTTTACAATTGACCAATGAAGTAAGGAAGACACTGGAGATGACAATTAACTAGGTACAATTAGAGAGACAAGAAACAAAGCAACACACTAAAAGATTAGATAAGCAAGTGGAAGAAGTGTTCAAAAGTATTGTTGATAGCATACAAGGGGATAAAGTACCCACAAAGAGAAAAATTGAAAAAATAGCACAATCGATGAAGGCTTACATATCCCAAATTGTAGAGTTGACAGATCTCTTGGTACCTACTACTCCACCAAAAATAAGAACACAAAGGGAGCAGGAGGCTACAGGTCATATGAAACACATTGTGTTTATCATATAAGAAATCATTGATTTGTATAATAAGAGCACGCAGTTATGGACAGATATTCATGATGATGGAAAATTGCAGGAGTTAGACCAAAAAGAGGAAGGTGTAAACATTGCACTGCAAGAGCTGAAGCAAAAGTAGAAAATAATTAAAATCCCAAACATATTGAGGAGTGCACAAGAAATGAATAATTTACAGGTAGAGTTGAATATTATACAAACATAAAAGAAGTGAAGGCAGACGCAGTTGGAACCACTACAAGGAGATGCAGAACAAATTCTTATGGAGATTGACGCAACAAAGGGTCAGGTTCAATAAGTTGGCTTAAAGAGTGGAGAACTGTTGAAGGAGCATATTACTGTGCAAATTGTGGAGACCATAGTAGAGAAGAGCGTGCAAGTAAAATCTCAAGTTGAATAAATTTCAAGCAGGTTCCAGGAGCTAGAGAAGTTAGTACAGGAGGAACACGCTACCTGAGTGGATTAGGATGAGCCATAGGAGAGTGTTGGGGGCCTACTGGCCTAGGTCATTTTGGAAAAATAGCAGTAATTAATGAAGGAAGTTAGGAAATGTACTAGAAAAGGTACGCATGCCGAAAAATAGGGAAAAGTG
Organism: Picea sitchensis; assembly: GCA_010110895.2. Taxonomy (NCBI): domain Eukaryota; kingdom Viridiplantae; phylum Streptophyta; class Pinopsida; order Pinales; family Pinaceae; genus Picea; species Picea sitchensis. The sequence goes on from SNQJ01S0013853.1 coordinate 83,346, forward strand.
GCACCGAGAAACCCGGAAAGTCAAAGGAAGAACGAAGGATGCGAATCAATGAGAAAAACAGTTGGATTTTAGATGAGTCACACTCAGGGAGTTAGGAAGTGGAAAAACCTAATCCACCTAGGGTTAGTGGGTTAGGTTTTTGGTCATTTTTGTAACGGGTATTAACCCCTTTTGTAGTATAAATATATGGTATGAGATAGTGGAGAATAGGTTAGAATAAGAGAATGTTTATATTATCTTAGAGTTAGTTGTTGAGACATAGATATGTATTGTAATAGAGGGTAAGGTCACAAGATGTGGATCTTAATGTGATCTTGTCAGCCTCATATGTAATGAAAGATAGATATTTGTGGGCATAGCCTAGGGGGTGAACCATGGTAAATTTGTGTCTCTGTGTGCAATGTGTGTCTCAATTATTTCTATTGTTAGCGGTGATGAATGAATGAATCTATTAATAGTAAAATGTAACACACAGTAGAATGACAAGATTATTACTGCATAATGAATCTTAAATGAATGAAAATGATTACATAATGGTAGATATGGATATAATGATGTGTTAGAATAGTAGATATAATATGTTTTAAGGTAGAAATAATGTCTTGCATCCCCACATCAGCTTCACTTCCAATATTGTAGACATTCGGATCCTACAGTCACCCATAAGCGATATTGGGTGAGATTGTATTGTTCATTATGTTTGCAGTGTTTCCTTATGGTATCCAGAAGGGTGAATGGTTTGCATGGTTTTGTTGGAAACCTTAAAATAGGACCCGTGTCAGCCCTAAATGTCCAACAAAATTTAACATCTATTCTAATAATAATTTCATTATAATGTTGTTGAAGAAGTATGTATCCTTTGAGCCCATGCTATACTACCAAATACAGAGAAGTGACTTACATCAGGTTTAATTTTAGTCCATGCTTCTTTCGGTGTTATATTTTTAAGAGCCTTTGTGGGAGTGTGATTTACTATGTAATTTTCACAGTTGATGGCTTCCGCCCAATACTTTAGATTTAATCCCATAGATTGGATCATTCAATTAGCCATTTTTTTAAATGTGTGGTTCTTTCTCTCAGCAACACCATTTTGTTGTGGTGTATATGGAACAATGTGTTGCATTTGGATTCCCTATGTATTCCAATAACTTCTAAAATTATTGTTCACGTATTCACCTCCATTATATGTTCTTAACCTTTGAATTTAATGTCTATATTTATTTTCTACAAGGGCCTTGTAGGCCAAAAAATTGTCAAAAACTTCACTCTTAAGTTTTAATAAGTAAACCCATGTACGTGTGGAAAAGTCATAAATGAAATTTAATAAATATTTGCACCCAGAAAAAGGAGAAGAAAGTGGACCACACAAGTTACTATGAACAAGTTGCAAAGGGCCCTAGGCATGCCAAGAGACACGTTTGTAAAAACTATCCCGATGATGTTTGTCGAGAACACAGCCGACACAAACACCATCTCTGCATGAAATAAGAGGAAGACTAGTCACCATATGTTGATTACATAGTTGTTGCAATGAGCGATAGTTTAGATGACCAAACTGGTCGTTCCAAAGTTTGCTCAAGTCATCGCTATGAGAAACAAAAAATGATGGAAAATATGATGAACCAAAGTGGTCAAAATTGTACAACTTGGTAATATCATCAACAATTCCAGTTGCAAGAATATGCTAAGGATCTTTGAGATCCTTGATTACAACTTGGTGAGGTAAAAACTCTATGGTTTTACCTTCACCTGAATGAGTGATTTGATATATTGATAGAAGGTTATAGGAAAGACTTGGAACACATAATACATCATTGAAATGACCATTATCTACCCGAACTATTCCAAATCTTACAACACTAAGATATCTATCATCACCAACCAATATTTTCTTAGTGTTACATTCATTTAAAGAGGAACATATGGCTTTATCCTTATCCATATGATAATATGCTCTACAATCAATAAGCCAATCATCAAAATAATAAGTAGAAGTTGCACTAAAGGAGAAACCCATAATCATAAAGTGCATGTCCATGAGAAGAAGAAGAAGAAGTATAATCAATACTAATGTTGTGTTTCTTTACCGGTTCTTCTAAAGATGACATCTTCTCGAAAAATTTAGACTCATCATGATCATATTTCCCACAAAAGTTGCAATGAATGTTAGTCTTCTTATTTTTAGATTTTTTTCCTTTGTCACCATTAGGAGTTGAAGTTGTCTGAGTGGGTTTGGGACCCTTGTTTTTCTTGTTGTTGTGGCAAAGATGTTTCTTCTTGGAATTCTCTGTTTTATCTTTTTGTTGGGATACTAAGGCTTTGTTGGAGGTACCTGCAGTGTTGATCACTCCAAGTTGTACAAGTTTATCTTTCTCTCTAATGAAAGCATAAAAAAAGGACTCAAGTGTGGATTTTTGATAAGCTTTCCCTAGAGCCTCTCTCATCGAATAAAAGGTAGACAAAAACACATAATATGCACTACCTAGCTTAGAAATAATAACATAGATGCAATGCTCTTCCTCTATCTTTATGTTACACTCTTCACATAAAATTCTAAGTGTTTTAAACTTAGATAGATGGTCTTCAATGCAATAAAAATCATTTGGACTTAAATTCAATATCTTATTTTCTAACCGATGTGCTCGAATAATATTGTATTTACCAAACACAGATTCAAAATTTTCCCAAGCTTCATCGGGGTCATCGATTTCTTGAAGGTGGAACCTTAAATCAGGAGATATGGGAATTTTGATCAGTCCACGTGCTTCGTCATTCCTATTAGCCCATTTGACTTTATTTTCATCATCAGTGGGCTCTTTTTCCTTTCCCAAGGTAATATGGTACATGCCTTTACTTCTTAATAAATCCTCCATATGAGATTTCCATTGGAAGTAGTTGGTGTTGGTAAGAAAAATATCATTGGAAGAATCCATATTAAATATGCAGATAATATGGATTTAAAAGCTAAAATTGATGATTTGGATGGAAAGATCTCGAAAAATTAGGCGGTTTAAAAATAAAAAAAAACACTGAAAACAAATTTTGGATGTTAAAGTTATGCCCTTTTTAAAAAATGCATAAACGATTTAACTAAATAGCCACGTGGCAAGTAGAAGTTGGTCCATGTGGTGATACCCCTCCAAATAATCTCACTTTTACAAATAAGTTTCTTTATGAAGTGACTCACTTTTATAAAAAGAAGTCGAGACCACTTTTACAATGAAGTTACTTTATAAAAGAAAGTTGCATGCAAAATAAATAACTTTAAAACAAAATATTAAAGCCACTTATAGTGATTCACTTTATATACTTGAAGTGAAATACACTTTAAAATGGATGCATGAACTTTTTCAACAAAAGTAACAAAAAAGAGACTTTAACTCAAGACCTCTTACTTAATAAGACAACTTTTAACCAAGTGAGCTAGCAAAACATAATATATATTTTAGAAGGAGTGTTGTTGTTGTTAATGGCCTTGGAGAGCGTGCCCATAAAAAACTCTTTTCACATAAAAAAAAAAAATCTTTTCAATAACAACAAGGGTTAGATCTCGGTTAGCTTATCCGGAAAATGCACATTTTCCTATATGTTTCTGATTTTACGATATCACATAGGGCTCGGGGAAAAAAAAATATGTAGATCTAAAAGAGTAGAAACCCAAAAACAAACAATATAAAACCAAAATAAAACTGAAATAATACTTTGCATAAATTTTAAAAAGGGCGTATTCAGATTGTATACCTTCGGATCTCACTGAAATGGTCATATCTTGGGAAAAAAGGAGCCCTTTCGAGTGAAACAAAAAGCGTTCTTGACTAAAACAAGTGCTCCAGACACAATGGAATAGTCCTCTCAACTCATAAATGTACATAAATGGCATAAACAAGAGATGATGCATGAGAGTGAATTGGTTATGTTTATGAGAGTGAATGGTTATGTTTATGAGAGTGAATGGTTATGTTTATTATGATGATGATGATGATGTCGATGATGATGATGATTTACACATATACATCTACAAAGTGAAAAGAAAATAAATAATATTTCATCTAATTAATGTCATCATGTTAATCAATTGTCCTTTGGGTCACCCTACTTGGATACAAGACAATAGTTGATATATGTTAAACCAATTATGTTAAGAATAATTTTATAGCTTGATGCAATTTCCATCTTGTATGTGTAACATTGAACGTTAGATAAGTCACTTGACATGAGGACATAGGACAGATAGGACATGGTGTGTGTGTGTGTGTGTATATATATATATATATTACACATGTAGGAGTTGTGCATGCCAAAAAATAAAATACATTTACAAATATTTTAAAGTTATATTTACTGAATATTTGTCAATTGCAAACCTAAATACACAATCAATGAAAATACAAAAAATATGTCATACTAGCCTCATCTAAGAAATTATCTTGAATAGTATCCTTTTAGTCCATTACAGGTATGGCTACAATGACAGAATCGATGCAAAACAACTGGGTTGGAACTAGAATGGCCAACTAAGATAGATGTAGTTCATGGTTTACAATTGATGTGGCATAAATTCCCTACACAAAGTGGCATAACATAATCAAATAATGGATCTTGATGAGAAGCTACAACAGTCACCTTATATTGAATGAGACTGCATGTTAGAGATGATATCAAAGTACTAATGGCCTGAATCTTATCTCTAAGTTGAAAAGGCTTGGTGGGGGGGTTGTGTCAGGCATATTCCTAGGAGAAATTGGAATTATTAATGGGTTACTCCTATATGTTAATTGATCCTCATGAGAAGAACCAAGAGAAACCCCCTAGAATTCACCAATGTCAAAATAATTAACATTACGACTAATAATAAACTTGGCCTGTATTTTATGAAGAAAATAAAAAGGATCCTTCTTGTTATTTCATGGAGGTTTATTGACTACCATAAACCACTTATCCATTTTGGTGGTATTTCCATGGCTATATTATACACCAGTTCATGCAGAGATTCATCTTTCTCAAATTAGGGGGTTGGTTGGTTCTAGAACCAATAAACAATTAAACAACTATCTCTCTAGTTATATGCAAGTTTTTCACCTCTTCCTTACTAATCCCAAAAGAGTACTACTTTCTCATCCTAGCCTTATATTTGTAGATATAAAATAACTGACCATGGGCATGTGCAATGGAAGTAACAATGCTATCAAGCGAAGTGACCAATGAAATACGATATGGCTCTCTAGTGTTCCTAAGCTCACTAGTTAATATTTTGACTTCATATAAACATTGATTAATGTTTGTGTATGGGTGTTCGTGGAAGTTAGGGGTTGGGTTTGGATAAGGGTTTTTCTCCATAGTGTTATAATAATATCTGCAATTAAACAATAAAAAAATATTTTAAAAGTTATGTAAATTTCAATAATTTAACAAATATAAAAATGACATTTCAAAAAACTCTTCTTAGATATGAAAGATCATATTTGAAAAATTCTAAGTTCCAATTAAGCTAATGTCCCCCTACCTTTCCTCCCAATATTGGTCCTAGTTAGAAAAAGTGCACTCGTGTTGAGGAGAAGAACTAGGATAAAACTATTGTGGGTTATGGAAAAAATAAAGAAACCTCATTGCATTTTTTTTTATATTATTTTCCATAAAGGAAACACATACATTTTTTTTATTGCATGCATGCTTTAGAAATTTTCATGCATTTCAAAAACATGCATGTTATTTTAATTAAAAAATTTACTTGGAAAGTTTGTTTCCATGTTACAATGTCTTACATGGAGCTTTGACTATGATAATTCTTTGCGTCGAGATTTGGTAAATTACAAATCTATTTAAACATGAACATGTGTCCATTCATAGAAACAATTATGGGTGTGTAGTCATGTTGCATCAAAAAGTAGAAGGAATTTTATGTGCCCATTGTTAACTATGGTCAAATTTGTTTCACTGTGGTTGACCATAGTTGATCTTGGTTTACCTCTATCACATTGCAACATTCACCAAGGTTTATGTTGTATTATGGAATTTCCTATGTATTGTGCAGCATAGTGTTGTTATAATTGAAGTTGAAGAACATGGATTTGATGAAGATTCTGTAGAAAAAAAATGAAAATTCATGTGGAGTCTATGAATGAGTATATCAATCAAGAAGATGATCAAGTGGACTAATTTGAATTTGGAGTAAAATTTAATGGAAAATCATTTATTTATGAGGATGAAATGATTAGGTTTAGTAAAGAAATGAAATTGGTTGAGGGTTTGATGAGTGGAAAATACATCCTAATTAGGGTTTTGAGAAGTGAATATGATGAAGTTGTTGTTGTAGTTGTCAAGGATAAGGAATCTAAAATAATGATAAAGGGTGCAGTGGTAATTGAAGATAGAAAGAAACTACCATATCAAGTGTATGTATAAGGAAGGTTCTTATATCAAGGATCAAGAGCATGATTTTTAGGTAGTCCATATTGATGGACATGAACACATGGATATTAATACTATAGTAGTAGAAGTGGAGAAAGATGATGAGGTTGTCTTAGTTTCCAAAGAGGAAATTGATGAGAAGGAAACTCTTGAATTTTCATGTGAAACATTCAAAGATGCAAGAGAATTGAAAGAGGAAAAAGTTAAAGAAAGACTTATTCTATTTAACCTTGAAATAGTTTGTGATCATGAAAGTATTGATAGTATTGATTGTTGTGTTGGTTTTGTCACTTCGGTTAAAGAAAGACTTATTCTATTTAACCTTGAAATAGTTTGTGATCATGAAAGTATTGATAGTATTGATTGTTGTGTTGGTTTTATTACTCTGAATGAGCAAATCAATAACACTTGCATGTCTAGGGATGAGTCCGCTTAGACAAAAAGTTTCTGGGAGTGGGTTAGATAATCCAAACACATGTATACGGCCGTGAAAATGAAACTAAAACAACTAAGAAATAAAATGTTAGAAAGAATGAGAAACTTAGAACCATGAAAATCAAACAATGACCAACATAATGCTACCAATGGATCAATAGATTAATAGGAAAAACATCGTAGAGAAATTTTAGGGACTTATGAGTCCCCTCTTCCTCCTTGGGAGGGCTCTTGAGTTCCCTAATTGAGATCTCTTCACTCTTTTCAATGGAAAAGTGGAAAATGGTGAAGAAAAACAATGCCTATTCCCTCAAGAGGTGTGTGGAATGGCCTATTGCAATGGTGCTTGAAGGCTTCTAAGAGAAAAGATGATTCTCAAGGAAGAATTCTTGCAGCATAACAATATCTTGAAGATCTTGGTTTCTTAGCACACCCATGGCTCTTATTTATAGCATTCATACATGGAAAAATGTAATTGGTTTATAGTGTGAACAAGGGGTCTTTTAGGGAACCCTCTAGTCCTTGACCAACCTCCCATTTGGATTTCTCTAAGATATGAGTGTCAAATCACATTGCAGGCTAGACTAGAAGTGGTTGAGGGGCCGACAAGATCCATAAATGCATCGTTCATATAAATGCATGACTTTTCTCGTAGACAGTTGTGCATTGTGCGCGCTTAGGGTTGTGTTGGCCCGCGCATGCTGCACATTGTGTGTGCGCCTCCTTTGGTGAGTCTGTGCACTTCAATTTTTGACCCATTTTGTATAGTTTTTTTCCTTCTAGATGCATTTTATTTTTGTAGGTGGACTAACTTTTCTTGGCATTGATGTGTTTCTTCAATCATTTGTGTGCAATGTTGTAGACAATTTTTCAGTGATAATAGATGCCCCTTGATGTGTGAGGTTAGGAGCATACATATATTCAAAATGCATCAATGTTTCTTTTGATGAGAGTGCCATTGTAATGAAGAGTAAAGAGAGGAACTGCAAGAGTGATCCACCGGAGGGAGAAGGAAAATTGTGGGACCCAAACCTTTTTGGAAGGAGAAAAAA
>SNQJ01S0013854.1:9047-30500 GCA_010110895.2 Picea sitchensis
GCCCCGACTATGGACGACGACCTTCCTGGCTGCGTGGTGGAAGAAATTCCATGGATGGGTGACCTGCAAGTCACAGAGGCTGAGAAGATGGTGAAAGTAGAGATGGTAACGGTACAGAGGAAGCTAGCGGTTGGCATTGGCGAGGCTGTGGATAGAAGACTGCTCCTCCTAGTGTCCTGGGTGGTGGAACGCTTGGTCCCCTCCTCAGCGATGAACACCTGGCCTTGGTGTTCGGGCTCCGTAGCCACATTGCGGACTTGGAACACAGGGCTCTCATCATGGGCCAGCGCATTGACTTGCTCCACGACGCGCTCTCCGGGGCCCCAACTCAGCGTAAGTGCCCCATGTGCATGCAGACTTTTGCCATCTCGACGGGAACCGGTGGGAGCAACACGTCACCGGGTGACTAGGCTGCCCTGTTTTCCAGGTTTTTTGTCTTTATGTGTAATTGCTATAGGTTTATCTGGACCACTGGCATCTGTCCTGGTTTCCTACGGGCAGGACAGATGTCTCTTTTCTTAATATATTACTGTATAACTGCTAGATGTTTCCCAATAATGCTGGTTTCCGGTTACCGACAGCATTTTTTGGTGACTGTAGCTCTGAAGCTGTTTACTTTGCCAAAATTTTGAGATAATATAATATAGCAGGTAATACACCTTTTTTATTTAAAAAAAAAAAATTAAACTTTCATCTTTTAAAAAAAATTCTCTTCAAACATCATATTTCACACTAAAAAATCATTACCATCTAGAAGGAATTTGAGAACATTATTATCTAAATAATATATGTGTTAAAGGAATTTGAGATCATATTTCACACTCAAAAATCATTACCATCTAGAAGAAATTTGAGAACATTATCATCTAAATAATATATGTGTTAAAGGAATTTGTTTAAATTTATTTTGAGGTAAATTTTCATCTTTTAAAAAAATTGTTTTCAAACATCATATTGCATACCCAAAAAAAACATTATCATCTAAATAATACTTGTAAAAGAAATTTGAAAACATTATCATCTAAATAAAATTTTCTGCAAACATCATATTTCACCCTTAAAAAAAAAACATTATCATCTAAATAATACTTGCAGAAAGAATTTGAAAACATTATCATCTAAATAATATATGTTGAAATAATTTGAGATCATAAAATTAGGTTTATTTTGAAGTGTTTTTCATGATTGAAGATACATTTTAAAATTATTAAAGATGATTAAGTATGTGTTTCAGGTTTTTTAAATTATTTTTTAAGTTGTCTTTCATAATCAATAAATTTTGAATTGTCAGTTTCAATAGTGAATTTTGAGGGGCTTTCGAACTCACATTGAATGGTTTACATATACCGCATATTTCAAGTTCCTATGTCTTGGTTTGTAGAACAAGTTTCAAGTGTATTGAAGTTTTATCGGCATGGTTTTGTTTTTTATGATGTATGTTAAAAGTTTTAAAATGTAGATTAAGGGTATAGGTATATGTAAAGTAATTAAAATCAAATTTTATAATAGTAATGATTAACATTTATTAGAAATCAAATTTTATATTAATGATGATTAATATTTATGGGAGCCAATACATTTTTCCACATTTTAAGACTCTTACCATTACCATCTCAATTATGGAGAGGTGTTGAGTATCTTCAAACACTATAAAACTTATAAGGCTTTCAATGAATCCTGTCATAGCATGTATTAAACAGAAAAAATGTTTTCTTAACTCAAAGTTAAATGTCCTTCATCTATGTTAATTTTAAAACACCCAGAAGGTGCCTTGAAAGAAGTTTTAATACTTTATTTACAATTTATTAACAATAGAAAGTTGTTTTTAAAATTTCTGCCATCTGCTACAATCTTACTAGCCAATAAATATATATATATATATATAACTAACGACATTCCTATCGAGAACATATATCTATGACTTGCATAAGAGTTTCCATATCTGGTTGTGAACAAGACATACATGTCCCTCACATTCTCACACGGTACAAATTCCTGAACTGTTGCAGCATGAATCCCGCTGAATGATTTCTAACATTTATGACTTCAATGAGATTTTATATAAATAGTTGTAAAATATGGCACCTCACATTCTGACAGGAGATAAATTCCTGAACCCTTGAAGCATGGATTCGGCTGAAATTATTTACCTTCGTGCAAGAACTCTTCAAGTTGAGTGGGAGACTTCTACCGAGTTGTTATTTTTATGTCGTTAGTCATTAATGCATGATTCGTCTGCGTGCAAGGACTCGAGTTTTTTTAATCTATTTCTCTAGTGACAGTAGCTGCAACAGTATTGCTTGTGTATTGGTGACTCAGAATCCACTGCCAGATATAATAACCTCGTTTTGAATTAATCTATGAGAAATTCTTTTGGGTATATATCAATCGAATGTAGTTACTCCAGTACTGAATGTAACGTAATTTGAAAAATCACATGCATGAATTGCGAAAGTGGTCACCGCATATAATTTGACAGAATGTTTGAATCCTTTCAGCCGTGCAATAATTATTCAAATTTTTAATTCCTTGAAGAAGAACAGTAGAAAACAAGTAATGAAGAGTTCCAATTTTTAATTCCTGGAAGAACAGTAGGAAACAAGTGAGGTTAAAATGAAGAGTTCTAGAAGAACAGCAAGAAATTAATGAAGAACAGTAAGAAATTACTGATGTTAAAATGAAAAGAGTTCTAGAATGTACCCTAGAGATTTAAAAACAGCGTTACGTTGAAACGACTGTTTGTCATGAGTACGACGCGGTTGGTGTATGACAGGCATTAGCAAACAAAAGGAACGGGAACCAGCCTGGCCACCAGACCCACATATCTCCCTCAAAATCTGTGAGCAAGTGGGAATCTGAACTTTCAATCTGAAATTATGGTTTCAGAGCTCTTCAGATCTGGATGAACTTCATGTGATGCAGCCTGGGGTAGGTCCGTTGATGCTGACACAAACAGTGGCGATCATCTAGAAGAAAAACCCTTTTACTTTTTGACAATTTTGACGCCATGTACAGATTCCTTCCTCCGTACTGTAACCCTGTACACATCAACTTTGACAATGTAGACTCCTTCAACAAATTGGACTCTAAAATCAGCACCTGCATTTATCTGACATTTGAATCTGTACACTATAATAATACCCATTACAAATACGTAGAGGCAGATTAAATCAGCTCAATTTCAGTTCACGTGCTACTGGTCAGTAGGTAGATTCCTCTCACTTCGACACACAAATTTCAATTTCAAGTTATGCACCAAACAGTTGGTGTGGTCACAGACTCACAGCCCACCGGCACACTCAAAAATAAAAAATTGGAAGAGATTTTTAGTATGATGAAAGTTAATTAGGGTTAGGGTTTGCTTAATTTTCAACCGACTCGGACCCCCCCCCCCACAACTTTGACTTTCAGTTGCGGGATTAGCACCGCAAAGGAAATCGTTACACTTGGAGAACGTTTTAGTGTGATTAAAGTTAATAATTATTAGGGTTTGCTTTATTTTCAATCGAATCCAATCCTCCCCAAAACTTTTGACTTTTAGTCAGAGGATTCACACAATTAAATAGATATTTGTTACATGCTTAAATTTTATCCGGATTAAATTTAATAGGCAGAGCTATATTTCAATTTGAAAGATTATTATAAATCAATTTTTTTTAATAAATTATTATTTTTTGGCTTGAAATGTTATAATAAATTATGTTTTTTATTTGAAAAGAAAAAAAAAATTAATTTCATTAAAACACAACACATACATGTATCCCAATTCTTATGAGACCTTCTCTCTAATGATTGATTTGACTGGTAAAGATATATTTTTCTATCAATTTTGCTTAAAATCTCATCAATATAATTTTTTTTATTATTTAAAAATCAATACAAAATAATAATATTTTTCTATCCAAACAATTATTATAAATTTTAAATAGGACCTTGCCTACCTTATCGGTTCTAACCTTGCTTCCAAATACAACTAACACAAATAATATATATGTCATGTGTGTCAGTATAAGCATATTTAGGAAAAATAATCTTTATTTTAATTTAATTAAGAAAAAGTCCAAACATTTCCCTGAACGAAATGGTTTTGCAATTTAAATATGTAGTAATATCAATCACTATGGGGTTTTAAGAATATATTCTAAAATATTTCATTGTTGTAAACTTGACTAGAGATTCATGTCTTTTTATGGTATGTTGAAAATATTTTATTTTTGGAAAATAGATGAGGTTTTGATTTCCAAGTTTGAGATTGACAAAATTTTCTTCAAAAGTTTTAATGGTTGAAAATATGAAAAGTTATTGTAGACCAGATGTCATTTTCTTTTTATAATAATAATAATCTAATTTTAAGATCGCCATCAAACTAAACATTAAATTGGTGTAGATATACATACTAACACTCATTTAAATATTAAAATTTACTAAGATATAAATATGATTCAATCACCACAATTAATAAAATCACCTAAAATCACCAAGTTTAAATAACACGGATATAAAATCACCTAAAAATAATTTACAACTTAATTAATAAAACATATTAAAAAAACTCTTCACAAAACAATCATAAATATTTTTTAAATATATTTTTTTAATTACATAAAATTAATTATTTAAAAAATTTAACAAATAATTAATATTATCTTCACAACTCTATATATGAAATTCAATATTAATGGAATAACAATTATATACCTTTTTTAATTACATAAAATTAATTATTTAAAAAATTTAACAAATAATTAATATTATCTTCACAACTCTATATATGAAATTCAATATTAATGGAATAACAATTATATACCATACACGTGTATATCTTATAATTACACTTTAAATTCATAAATACATTTAATTATATACAATACACATGTATACATTATATTTACAGTTTAAATTCATAAATACATTTAATGTAATGTCCACACCTCTAAATATAAAATTCAACATTAACATCACTAGATACGGGATAACAATTATACACATGTATATATTATAATTATCACTTAAAATTCATAAACACATTTTATATCAAATTTAAGATTTAAATATAGATATGAGACTGTACTTGATTTTAATGATATGAAATGATGATCACTTTTTATTGACAAGCGATTTTAAATTGCTCAAATTTGATCCCGTGAAAATCAGAGTCCCCGCTCACCTATTCTCGTACGTAAGTGCGCCACAAAGCAAAGAATGTAGTTGAAATCGCGGCGAAATTTTTGATGGTTTTATTTTCTTTTGTATGCCATAGAGCTGTTTTCGATGCCCAGAGAATTATGGCAATCTTTAGCAGGTCCTGTTATACAATCTCCATGCTTGTAGTTCTTGGTTATGTTCTACTCTCCATTGGGGCTCAATATCCCACCAGAACAGTCGCCGCCCTTGACCAGGCCTGCGACGGGAACAAATACTTTGCGGGCAGTGAATTCGAGAGAAATTTGAAGAGGGTTCTCTACTATCTGGCCAACAATGGATCTAATTTTGGGTTCTATACCTTTCAATATGGAAGAAGTCCCAACAGGGTGTTTGGGCTCCTACAGTGCCGGGGCGATACCACCCCCGCAGAATGCCGAAACTGCTCACAGAACGCCGGGATAGAAATCCGCGAAACATGCCCTGAAGCAACAGGGGCCATCGTCTGGTACGACCAGTGCTTCCTCCGATACCAGAGCAAGAACTTCATTCTTGGTATCACTTCTGAAAGCTACGTCGGTTTTATCTGTGACAACCTTGTTGCGCCGAATCCAGAAGCCTATAGGAGTGCCATTAAGGATCTTATGCAGAGTCTGGCAACTAAGGCTTCCGTTCGTAGCAGCAGGGGTTTCGCCTTTGGACAAATAAATGCCGATCCTTTCAATCAGACCATCTATGGGATTGTGCAGTGCTTACAGCTCTCTTCTGTCAATTGCTCAAAATGTGTGTCGGATGCCATCTCACGAGCGCCCAAAACTTGTTTCACGAAGAGCGGAGGAGAAGTTTTAAGCAGCAGTTGTCGAATCCGTTTTGGGAGAGACAAGTTTTACGATCCCCAGTTTTCATCACAGCAAATAACTTCTGTTCAGAAGCCTTCATCTTATTCCAAAGGTAGTAGTAGTAATAATAATAATATATCTCTTCTTACTTACTGGTATCTTTCAAATCGTCTGTTTCATTAAATTTATTTGAGAAATGCATCTCCTTTCGGTCGCTTGCAGAGAAAACGCCGAGGAAAATGACATTAAAACTAGTTATAATCTTGGCGGTCCTTGGAGTAGCGCTTTTGGGATCGGTGATCTGGTTACTTAAGTTTACTACAGGTAGTAAAATGAACGAAGCGCCTTTTCTCAAGACCGTCACAGATGACGAAGAAGGTATAAGAATAAGAATATTTAGACTTTACATAGTAAAAAGTTGCAGAAAAGAACAAAATTGAAGATCTTTTCATGATTTCCATGTTTTCATTGTAGATTTGAGATTATCTTGGCAGGTATTCTTGTTCTTGATCATAATCTGTGAATATTGATACACAGTAATGTCGTTTCCTGTCATTCAGAAGCACACGAGAATACGGGTCATGCGTTTTCACAGCAGGAACGAATCTTCTTCAAGCTCAAGACACTCAAACTCGCTACGCGGAATTTCGAGGAACAAAACAAGATTGGAGAGGGTGGATTCGGTCCTGTTTACAAGGTAAAGAATTTATCAATCAATACCGCCTGGGTGTGCTTCAATGAAACTTAAATTTAAATCTATTCCACAGTGTACATAATATAAGATGGAAGTTTTGCAATGAAAGAAGCAGTATTTCACTTCGTAATTTGTTTCTGTGAAATTTATTATTGCTCATCTGGCTCAGGGGATCCTCGAAGATGGAAGAGAAATTGCAGTGAAAAAGCTATCTGTGAAATCGAAGCAAGGAAAAACCGAATTCATGAACGAAGTGAAGATTGTCGCTAAAATTCAACACAGGAATCTCGTGAAGTTATTAGGCTGTTGTGCTTCGGGAATGGAAAAGCTGCTTGTTTATGAGTACATGCCTAACAACAGCCTTGACAAGATACTCTTTGGTGAGTTCTTGATCTATATGTGCTCCTCGCTTATGGATTCTCTGGTTCGATTGTAACATTTGTTTTTGTGATCAGATCCAGAAAGATGCAGAATCCTTGATTGGCAGAAGCGTTTTAACATCATTCTTGGAGTAGCTCGAGGGCTTCTTTACCTTCACGAGGATTCTCAGCCTCGCATCATCCATCGAGATATTAAGGCTGGAAACATTTTGCTGGATCAAAACCTGAATCCCAAAATTTCAGATTTCGGCATGGCGAGGCTTATCCGAGGAGATAACACTCAGCTAAAGACAMGAATYGCTGGCACATAGTAAGTCTCTMTCAAACCCAAATCCACCRAGTACTTAACATACTTTTGCATCGTTTTTCTGTTATTTATGCAAMTGAGATATTTTTTTTATMTGGGAAATAGCAGTTTTCTTAGTATTYAATTTTGAATYAAAGKCAACTTTCYCAATRTATATAGGTTCGAAGCTATTAYAACATATTTATTTTGASYTTTTTAKWTTCATYSTTTTGAWTTAAARRCAACTTTCYAATATATATRAGWTYSAAKCCATTACAACATAYTCATTTCGAGCTKTTTATTCATGTTATTATGGGAATTGAACCAGGGTGAGAAAATAACAATCATCCAATCTACACCCAAGATTAACTCATCCTGTTTTCTGTTTTTCTGTTACTGTTATTATTTATAACARCCCATTCTTCCAGTCATTCATTTTAATCCCAWCTTTCATTTTTGTTCTGAACARAAAAATCGATTTGATGCAGCGGATATATGGCTCCAGAGTATGCAATGATGGGTCAATTATCAGTAAAGGTTGATGTGTTCAGCTTTGGGGTATTGATTCTCGAAATCCTGAGTGGTAGAAAAAACACTGATCTCAATCTACCAAGAGAGATGCAAATTCTGTTACAATGGGTATGACATTTTTCATCGTACTAATCGTTAAATTACTTATCTGAAACCCTAGCTAAGCAATCTTTTGTATCGATGCAGGCATGGGGGTTGTATAGCAGAGGACAAGCTCTGGATATAATGGATTCGACACTGGGTGACCTAATGTGTCCCGAAGAGCAAGTTCTGAGATGCATTCACATCGGTCTCTTGTGTGCCCAGGCTGATCCAACGGCAAGGCCGCCCATGTCTTCTATATTTCTGATGCTTTCATCGAATTCCATCGCGTTGCCCACCCCCACCATACCTGGCTTTGTACGCGTTACACAGACAGAGGAAAGTTTGGCTTTCAATCGGAAGGCTGCAGCAGGGCTGTCAAGGACGTCGGCAGCATCGTCATCAACATCTTCCCATAGTCCTCTCGTTCCTTCTTCCAGAAATGACGTTTCCATTACTCAGGTGGAAGGCAGATAATCATCTTAACCAAGAAAATGGAGCCCAATTCAAAAGATCATGATTTCTTTTGATTTCTATGTGTGCAGAAACCAGCTGTTTCCTGTAATCTGTTTGGCATTGCATTTGAATGTGAATCGTAATATCACGAAGATTTTCTGCTTTCTCATCACTCATCCTTCGCATGTAACTCTGCCCTGTAACTCATAGTATGCTATTGTGAAAAATATGAATCATTTTTCTATGGCCATTTATTACTATTTATTGTAATCCTGTTTGCATTTAAACATGTTTATATTTCTGGCAAATTTTGATCATATAACATAGTTGTTATTATGAAATTGTATTGACTGTTTGGAATTACGATGAGCAGGACTAATATTATCCAGGTTTTTATTTCTTGCAAATTTTGATCATTTGACATACATTGATAACCAGGATTGGAAATTGTACGAAATTATGACAGAAAAAAAAGATCATAAAATACTCATAGTTTCATCCTTATTCTTCAAAATTCCTCAAAAACAGTACAAGAAATTTCTCTCAGACCTAAGATCTGCTTCATAGATTCATAGTTAAAGTTCGTCTCCATAGATTCATAGTTATAGCTTGCAGATACTTCACATAAAAGGGTGGAGAAAGCAGCTTGTTCTTGCAGCTTGCGGGCAATGTAGAGCGTGGATAAACTTGTAATGATCGATCTTGGGCTTTATTAAATTCAACGACCATTTCTACTTTACAGCCATTTCCGATGTAAACATCATCAAATTCATTTCGTATTTTTTCTACACCTTCTAGAGCTATTGAATTTACACTTTCAGGGCCAGACGTCCATTTCGAATCTAATCTTTATTTTTCTCCGTGCAATATTTTAATTCACCCATGTTGAATGTTGCTATACATCTATTTAGAGTTTAATCGTGCATTATGTTGGTAAATAATGTTCTTGTTTTTTCATTTTTTGAATTAGAGTTTTTTAATTACTGAAAAAATAATTTGTACAGAATTTTAATTAAAAAAAGGATGTTGAAACACTATTCATAATCATAAACAAAATTAAAATTGAGAGTAGTTTAAATTAAAGTGTACTAATTTCATCAATTAAAAAGTCCAAAATTCATTGAATCATAATAATAAATACCTAGTTATAGTTTGAATGTGACTATTAAGAAGTAATGAGGTACACATAGGTTACAAGTAGGAGGTTAGTCACAATTATCCTAAATAGAGCTTTAATCAATAATTGAGGTATTGCACTTAGTTCACTACATGGGTTCCTAACCATTAGTTGGAGATTTTAGGGGCTTTGGCCCTTCAAAATGGTGTGAGAATCAAGCACTGCTTATCATTGTGGGTCGAGAGAGGTGGCTAATTCCACTTGTGCTCATGTATGTCATGCACATGTCTATTAGCGTGGTGGTGGGGCTCGCTTTCACCTTGGTGATAACTCACTGAAGTGGGTCGTGAAGCGTCGAGTGGGTCCCTAGTCATGGTATAGGGGGGTCAACCCTAAAATTTGGTAATTTGTTGGAGATGGTCCATCTCCATCCTTAATTTTCTCCCTTGCACCTTGATTTGCAAAAATAGGCCAACACAAGTTGGTTCATTACCATACCAAGGGAAATTATTTGATGACACTACCAAATTAAAGTAACATCATTATGCTTCTTCCTAATCCAATACGCAATGTCGACTCTAACAAGCATCCAGGGAAACTAAAACTCAATGACTCAAGGCAACAAGTCACCTATAAGGTAATTCTCCATTATTAGAAGGTGAGGAGCTATTGGTGACGCAAAGACTTGACTCAGGCCCACACAAACTTAGCAAGAGGACATAACCAAATGAGATGCTTGAGAGTTTATGCTCGCCCACACTATGGACACAAGGGGCACACTTAGGTAACACAACATATTATCCACTAGAAGACCTCCCATGGTTAAAAATTATACCAAAAAAGATTTCTTGGGTTACAATACTGATTTTTCCATTTTGAAATTGTAATGACATATTGTAGGTTTTGTCACACAATGATAATTAAGCCTGAGTATTAAAAATACATATTATGTGTACCAAGTACATTTTCATGCACACATAGTATTTTTAAGGAGATTCATATGATCTAGTCCTTATTTGCCTTATTTTTCCTTCCAACCCCTCTTCTAGACCTTAATACCAAATTAAAAGCAACATCATTATGCTTCTTCCTAATCCAATACATAATGTATACTCTAAAAATCATCCAGAAAAACTAAAAATCAATGACTTAAGGAAGCAAGTCACCTATAAGGAAATGCTCCATTATTAGAAGGTGAGGAGCTATTGGTGACAAAGAGACTCAACTCAAGCCCACACAAACTTGGCAAGAGGACATAACGAAAAGAGATGCTTGGGAGTTTATGCTCTCCCACACTATGGACATGGGTGGCACACCTACGTAAGACAACATCTTATCCACTAGAAAACCTCCTATGGTTAAATATTATACCAAAAAAGCTTTCTTGGGTTCCAATACTGATGTTTCCATTTTGAAATTGTAACGACATATTTTAGGTTTTCTCGCACAATGATAATTAAGCATAAGTATTAAAAATACATATTATGTGTACCAAGTACATTTTCATCCGTGCATATATTATTTTTAAGGAGATTCATATGATCTGGCCCTAATTATTTTCCTTATTTTTTCTTGCAGCCCCTCTTCTAGACCTTATAAATAGTATAATGACCCCCATTGCCATTCTAAAGTCCCTAATTAGACTTCGGTTGGGCCTTTTTCCATATTTTGTCATATCTTGCATGGTAAATAGTCAATTTTGAACCTCTTGTTAGCCTTAATTCTAGTGTTGGACTTTGACCACCTAAGAACATCACAAATGCTTCCTAGGATCACATCAAATTGGACCATCGTAATGCAATATAGAGCGTTTTCATCAATGAGATTGGACAATCTAGGAGGAAGGCACAATCCTTGTTCTTTCTCTGTTCCTCATATTTTTTTACCTAAAACAAATGATGATGACACCATATTTCCATACTTTTATACCTATAACATTTGGGGCATTTGTTATGAGGTTTCTATCTTCTTTGGATTCATCTTTGAATTTCTTTCCTTAAGTCCAAAAATTATTTAGAGAACATATTTTGAGAGATTTTACTAATTCTAGTTCTTGAATTGAATTCGAGAATGTGACTTATTATGCTTGGATGTGGATGAACACACCATTCTTTAAAAAGGTATTAGGAGATTTTGTAATTCTTCTTAAATTGAAACTAAGCACATGACTTATCATAGTTGGATGTGATGAACACATTCAACTTGAGATCTCCTTGGTACACAATTATCCCATATTTATTGAACTTTCATAATCTCCTTCATCTAGTGGCACTCCTCCAAATGTTACTACTACAACAAAACAAGTGGTCAAGGATTAGGGGGTGATGTGACAAGTACATACAATTACTTAAAGCTACACTAGAGATTATATGGAGAATAACATGACATTAACATAGTATGGTGTATCATCTTTATTCATGTTTATCATTACTTATTTGAAGTGGTTTGTAGATAAATGTTTATTTTTCCTCAGTGATGAATGCATTTAATTGTGATTGAAGGTTAATTTAAGGATTTTGTCGTTTTCCTTTCATCTTAGTTATGTGATATTAATTTTGGTTGTATTTAAAACTTTAGTAGTTTCATAACTCTTATTTTTAGTTTCAAGTTGGAGATCTAGGGAATTTTACTTGTGTGATCCTTTCCTTTAACATAATTGATTTAAATTGTTGATTTTGCAAACCCTTGATCGGTTCCTCCTTATTTACGTTGTTTTATTGATCATGATGAAATCACTTTGCTTATTTATTTTTTAACTTAGCTTTACCAAATTCATCATGAATATATTTTGGTCTTTTATTCACTTATTTTTGTATTTCTCTTTGCCTATGTGGTTCCTTACAACTTGGTCATAGAACTTCCCATAAAAAGAGGGGATTACAATTTGAATTTCCAAATATTGGTACTTTTAGAAAAAAAAAACACACCTATTACACAATAAGATTTTGAATAACTTTTTAGGAAATGAAACAAAAGAGAAAGTATATAGTGATGCAATTATCAACCACCTTTTGAATTTTCTGAATTCATA
The DNA here is from genome assembly GCA_010110895.2 of Picea sitchensis. NCBI lineage: Eukaryota > Viridiplantae > Streptophyta > Pinopsida > Pinales > Pinaceae > Picea > Picea sitchensis. The sequence goes on from SNQJ01S0013854.1 coordinate 21,605, forward strand.
ATGTCTTATAAGATCTCTGTAGCCCATTCATATTCCTAATCAATGTATTTGTGGTATGAAAATCCATATTTCATCTTTATGTCTTTATATCGATACACAATTATCATTATACCTTCATCATAGCTTCACGTTTTCCTCCTTCTTCCATTCCTTGAAATTACTTATACTACTTTCAACCTCATATTTGGGAAACTATGTCAATGCCATACACAACCTTATCCTATCCTTGGAATATCTCATGTACAAACTACATAATTTCTCATTAATCATCATTCTCTTTATTAAACCGTAGGACACATGGAAAGGAAAAAATGCTCCACTATAGAAAAGAGGTCGCTTTGGGATGATCATGTAGTCAATGAGAGGTTTTCATGTGGAAAGATAGAAAAATGCCAAGACATCATTTTGTGCACAAAAGGAACTCAATGGCTAATAAAGGTGGTAATGGTTTATGGAGCATGTTGGAATTTGTGGAAGCTAGTAGAAAAGATGGATAGGCTCACCAAGTAGACAATTAAGATTCCATAACCGCTTCTTGAGGCCTTTGGCATTCTTATTGATTGTGAAGGAGATAAAATCAAAATGAGTTGATACTGAAGGAGTTCTTGGATGGTTCCTTGTTTGGTTCTACATTTGTAGTTATCAGGTTCATGCTACGAGGACCCGTGGTGAGGTAAGAAAGAGTTTTGAACTTTCATTTGCAGATAAGAAGACGACATTTCCACTCATAGGGAAGTTCTCTTACACCGAAGAAGAGTAGTAGAAGAGTCGTTGTTGAATTGTGTTGATTTCACATTCTGGAATCCTATGTAATTGGCTCATTTGGTCCATGGAGGTCGATTTGGAAAGTTTCCCATGTTTCAATAGAGAAGAAGGAGATATCCTTCCAATTGACAATATTGAAGGAGATTCAATATTCATGCAAGGAGGGAGAAGTCATCCCAACCTTTGTAGTAATTTCCAAAGCCAAGATTCAAGAGCAAAAGAAGGATAGACTTGTTGTTTTGTCTACAACAAGATATCACCTATGGTTGGGATGGTGAGTCTTTCTTTCAAATAAGAGGAAGCCATTGTTGAAATTGCTTGGCCATAATCCAGAGAAAACAAGAGTCTATGTTTTACACTAGTGTTTTTCTAGTTATACATATGTCAAAGAGTAGATTAAGGGTCGTACCCTTTCCTTTAGCCTAAATTCAAAGGCATAAGAACATTAGATCTCTAGTTAGGCCTAATTTGTATTCTCTTTTTTCATGAGATTCTTTAGAGCCGAGCAAACCTTCTCTTTAAAGTCGGTTTTCTCATTTAAGTTTCCATGGTAAATCTTCTATATCTTATAATGTGTATTTGTATGAGTTGTTGCTTTTTATTCTTTATATAAATAAATAATACAATATGAAGATATCAATACATACTTAAAAAAAAAATCATTTACATAATAGTAATTGGTAAAAAAAACATAACATAATCAAATAAATAACAGTGGTACTAAAACAAACTGACTCAATAATAAATTAAATTATTATAAATCATTTCTTTAAAAACATTTAATAATAAATATAGATTACTTCCTTACCCAACCAAGACCCTACCTACCTTTCATGTAGATCAAAATCAAAATGCTAACATCTACCTTTCATGTAAGACCCTACCCACCTTTCATGTAGAGCAAAATGCTAACATGATCATGCTAACATCCTATAAGATAATTGCAAACACAATTAAATAGGACACTCAAAAGGTGAAAAGAGATTAACTAGAAAATAACAGTTAAAAGAAAAAAATGATATGAGAAAATTCCTTTGCCATTTAAATTAGAAAAAATTGTAGACTACATCAAGTTATTATTATTAGTATGAAAGCTGTCGTACACATAAATTGTAGACTATAAAAGTTGTATTACATAATTAAGAAAAAAGGTAAGGTCCAAATCAAATAAAGAAATTAAAAATATTCAAAAATCATATATCTAAGCACTCTAATACATACACCCATACCTCTTCATCCAATTCAAAGCCACGTGGTTGTTGGCATGTTAGGTTTGCATGCTCAACCTTATATCTATTTTACCAACTATGTTTAGGCTAGTAAACTAGAAGCAACCAACCTTCACAAGAATATTGAACCACCTCTTGATTTTCCATTGGTGTCATTGGGATAAACACGTTTCCTTTAAACATGTTAGTTTTGACTTTAAAACGCAACCTATCATTATTAACAAACTCTTTATTGACCTTATTATGTTCTCAATGAGTGGGTTGTTGTTATGTTTTTCACTCTTGTACTTCATTTCTTCACCATAAATATCGATTTTCTAGATGTTATATTTTAAGTTTTTCTATCACGTTTTCCATGCCATCCAACTCCCTCTTTTGATCCAAGTTTTGATGGGCCCTTCAATGCATATTGAAGTTGAGTTTGTATTTGTAACTAATCTCTCATGAATTCATTAAAGAGATAATGTTGATCCACCTAATTACACGTGTCACACTTTCGTGCAAATCCAATCACCCCCTCTTTGGTAAGGGAAGTCTCCCAGTAATAGATTAGGAGCTTGAATGTATTCAATTCATCATTATTTCACAACCTAATTCTATGTTGTATTTATCTGTACATTCATATCCTTCTATTAACATGGAACTTTGTTAATAGTCTATGTTTGTCTTTTGAGTAGGGGTCTTAGTAATCGATAGTTTTATGTTGTATTTATGTGTATATTCATATCTCTTTATCAACATGAAACTCTCCTCTCTTCATCAACATGATGAAATTTTGTTTTTAATCTTTATTTGTCTTGAAAAAAGAGTCTTAGTTATCAATTTGTATCAATTTACGAATTTTTAGGATTAATACTCTATTTTTTATCCAATGCATTTAAATTTTTACAAATTTCTAAAGCTTAAATTAAGAGAAATTGTATGTAACACTCCATTAGGATGGTTGTAGATGATTCTCTCTTGATTGTTCTTTAATTCCAAGTTACTCCAAGTATTAGCTTCAATTCTCCTTTATCAAATCTAATTTGTTTATCAGTGAACCGCCCTACCAAATCTTAAATGGGTACTCTTCTTCCCCAAGGAGCCTCGAATTGCCTTGGCTTGTATGAGAATAGTATAAAAATTAGAATTTTGATTGTGTGGCTACTCTAGAGCACATGAAGTCCCCATCTCCCAAGTACATACAAAATTTTGAGACCAAACTCAACACCAGTTCATCAAGAAAAAAATTAGCATTATGGCATCCATCCAGCATTAGAGTGCAAAAAGATGAGCTCTTAAGTCCAATCCTTGTTTTTTAGATAGCCTTTGAGGTTCATGCCATTTGTCCATCTCATGCAAAATATCAATTATTTTACTTACTAAACACATACTACTCACCCACCCATGTGTCACTCCATGCACAAGTAATTTTTTATTTAAATGTAAAATAGAGAATATTCATCACATCACAACCTTTTCTCCTATTTTTACTCTTAGATGTTCCCTAATCCCCCACCTTTTTTTCCCTCATTGAGTGGGTGAACATAAAATTACTATTTTATATTTAAGTAAAATTGTTTTTCTTTCCATTTAACTCACCATTTTCTACATGCATTTCCATTTCCAATTATAAAACATGTTATTTTTCCATTTCCAATTATAAAACATGTTATTTTTCCCTTTTTACCAAACATGTTCATAACTCCATATGATGAATCAAACCACTCAAGCAATTTACTCAATGTCCCATGCTAAAATAAAATACATATGCCAAAAGGATAATTTTCTCTCGGAGTATTTATATATACAAGTATACATAACCAATTCAAAATCAATACTAAGGGTGAGACCAAGTTACCTCAAAGCCTTCAAGTATTTGGTACCAAGATCTAGACATACCTCTACAATTATTCAAGTACCCTACACCAAGAACTAGAAATAATGTCTACAACTCTTCAAGTTCATTATACCAAAGGTGACATGGAAATACATGCCCTTTAAGAACTACCTATCAATATGTACCAAGGGTTCCATGTTCCTACATGCCCTTCAAGTACTACCTACTAGTACGGACCAAGGGTGTCATGTTCCCACATGCTTTTCAAGTATGATTTTTCAATGATGGGGGACAGTGCCATGGTTGGGAATTAATTAACCCAACTCATTCATCACTGGTAACATACTAATGATCACTAAGGAATAAATATTGACACCTTATTGTGTGTCCCTCAATAAATCCTTGCAAGTGTCCAAATCCATGGCCTACCCTACAACAATGTGTAACCTACGAGGGATGTGACTAGGGTTCTCCTAGCCACAGCCCGAGCTGCAACTTCTGTGGTCTACTTTTCTCGGTGTCTTTGTCCCCGTTTGCAGTCTTTTTTGGGTTGTGTTGCTGTGGATCTGGCCCAGTGGCTCCGTTTCTTCCTCATTCTGGTGTTTTTTGTCTGTTGCAACTATTGTTTGGGCCTGGTTATGGCGTTTCCTTCCACATTTTGCAGATTTGCTAGGAGGTGGCTCCGGTCCTGTGGTTTATTCTACCCTTTTGCTTCATATTTAATGTCTTGATCTACTTCTCCATCGTGGGTTCTCTTGTCGCTGGTTGTTGTGGTTCTCTGCGCGCGTAGAGGTTTTTAGATTTCTGGCTCTGTGTGGTTGGTTCTGTGGGCATGGATCTGGTTGATCCGTATTTCTTCTTGCCACTTTTCCTAGGGTTGGGTTATGACCTCGTTTTCCCCTAGATCTTGTCTGCAATCCATCATTCTTGCGTGGAATAATTTTCTTGGTTTTTCTACTTCGGTCGTCTGGGGTTGTTTCTTTGGCTTTTCTAGATGTTCCCGGTTTGAAGTATGCTCAGACCGGGCTTCTATTGGTGGGTGTTGGTGTCTTTCTCCTCCTCGATTCTGAAGGGGTTCTAGGCCAAAGCTTTGAGGTCCTCGCTAAGGGCGTGCAGTGTATGTAGTAGATGGCACTTTGAGGTCCTTATTGGGGGCATGCGGCTTTTTGGTCTCTCCTTTTTTGGAATTTGAGGGGGTATTTGTTGGTACCGATGCTTTCCAATTCTCTTGACGTGGGAGATTCATACCRCTTTGACCTGGTCCTTCCAGCGTCCGAGGATTTTCTCTRGGGTCTACTCTTCTGGCGTGTTCAACTTGGCGGGTTTTCTTGCTCCTCATTAGTGGTTGTTCTCAGCTCTTTGAATTTTTTTTCTTTTCTCCACGTATTTTTATCCAACTTCTCTGTCCCTTTGGGTTTTTTTTTTACAGTTTTTTTTTTCTGATTATGTACCCATGGTTGGGTTTTTCTTTTAGCACCTACAAAATGTAATTTGGTTCTCTTCGGATGAATACAATTTCACTTTTTTTTCATGGAAAAAACAATGTGTAACCTCTAGGAAAAAACATTAAAACATATGTTTTTCAACCCATTACATGGCAGGGAGGCTAGTAGGTATAGGAAACTCAAGCTTCCTCTCCCTGTTGGTGCTCATGTCACATATCATCATAAAACCCTTTTCACATGTGTAAGTTTATTTGGAAAATATTTCCTTGTCACTGTACGCATCTAGAGACAACATATCAAATAAATTTCCTTAATGATTATCAATAAACAGTAAGAAATGCCATATACATGTCAATCATACATAATCCAACCCTATCACGTGGTCCATCTGTATATTGGAGTCCATGTGTACATGTGGTTCTTCATGTTACACTTGAAAATCCATTAGTATCATCATATAACATAATAGATTTCATCATGGAACCACATGTTCATTTTCAATATTTAATAACATCACAATAATATCAAAGCATAAACCATAACACATATGTCCACATCAAACTAGATCAAAGTTCTAGCTCACGTCATCCATAAATGTATTTGTCAACCAATTGGACCATTCTTGATTAACAATGAAGCAAAATGAAGCTTTAAGAAACCACTGGAAAACTATATTCCCCCGTCTCCAAAAATTCTAGAAGCCACTATCACCTCATATTTCTAGAAGCCACTGCTAACTACCACTACAGGTAAATTCAAAGACACCTAGAAATTTCGATTCTCGCCCAAAACTTTCTAGTGAATGTATCGAAAGATCTGGTGTTTGAAGACTCCAGTTACAAATTAAATCTATAAATACATGTATTCTGCCATTTGTTGTGCAATAGAAAAAGTGAAAAATCAAATATATGCCTTAGAAATATTGCTATGTTTCTTTCTATTCTCCTATGTTTTCTTTGTGCATGTATTGGGCCAATTTAGTTTATTTTTCTCCTTCATCACTAAAATTGTTGTCCTGGAAGTAAAGGGAACTTACAAGGTTTCTTGCATGATTTTAGACTGAGAATCTGAGTGAGAGATTCCATATTTGTGAGGGAAATTAGATTTGTTGGGCAGTTTTGAAAAAGCCCCAACTCTATTCTTCTAGTGGGAAATTAGTAAATATGTCCTTAATAACTAATATCATAGCAAGCTTAGAGAAAGGATAGTGGTCATAGATGTCGCTGTCTAATTGAGCCCATGAGGGGAAGAGGGCATCACTGGTAAAATTGTAGAGGTTGTTGGTAAGACGAATCTGTGAGAAGAAGCCGCAGATGACAAAATTTGAGGAGGATTGTAGATTTTGAGGAAATGGGGTTTAATTGAGAAGCGTCAAGCTATTGTCTGAGCTGAGTCCCATTAAGAATGGAGAAAAAAACATTGAGTGACATAGAGAATTTTAATGGGGCTAATTTTTCCATTTGGAAGTCATAGATGGAAAGATATATTAATTTTGACAGATCGATATTTTCCAATTGAGGGAATATCAAAGAAACCCTCATCGATGCCAAATGCGGATTGTCTCAAGCTAGAAAAGAAGGCCATTGCCACCATCTACCAGTGTCTAGAAAATAATTTATTTTTAATGTGGGTGGAGAAAATACAACAAAATATCTATGGAACAAGATGAATGATATAAATGAGAAAAACATGGCATTGAATAAGATCTTCTTAATGAACAAATTATACAATCTCACGATGAAGGAGGCACTTCAGTAGCAGAGAACTTAAATGAGTTCAACATAATTACTAGTCAGCATGCATCCGTTAAAATAATTTTGGATGACAATATTATAGCCATCTTATTGATGTGATCTATGTCAGACAACTGGGAGAATATGATTGTAGCTATTATCACTTCAACACTTGTAGGAACCCTAAAGTTCGATGATGTTAAAAACAACTTAATGAATGAGCATCCATGACGTAAATCGGTTATAGAAAACCAAGGAAGAGAAGCTATAACTCTAGTTGATCACGGTAGGAAAATTGATCAAGGCCTTCAAAGGCATTTGAGATCAAGAGGCAGATCAAAATCGAGAAGAGGCATGCTCACTTGTTATCACTGTGGATAACTAGGGCACTTGAAAAAGGAGTGTTGAATCTTGAAGCAAGAACAAAGTGATAAAAAACCAGCCAGGACATCAACCAACACAAATGAAGGTGAGACTACTGTTGTAGTTTCAAAGCATGAGGTTTTATTTATTGTTTCAATGGAAGATGCATGTTTATTTGTGTCCAACTATGTCATTGATTGGATGCTTAACTCTAGGGCATCTCACCATGTAGCCCCAAGTAAAGCTAACTTTGTTGCATATAGTTCTGGTGATTATGGTAAAATGCTTTTGGGAAATAATCACTTTTGCAACATTGTTGGAGTTGGAGATGTCCAAATCGAGACAAAGGAAGGAAAGCATATCTTATTGAAACAAATTAGGCATGTTCTAGAGATGTGCACGAGTTTGATCTCTGTAGGAATATTATATGATGAAGGTTGTTCTACAAGCTTTGGAAAAGGTGGCTGGAAAATTAGTGAAGGGGTATTGCTCAAGGATAAAGGATCCGAGACAGGAGAATTGTATACATTAAGAGAAATATCAGAGAAATCATATGTGGTTATTGTTGCAAGAGAAGAAATCTCAATAGATTCATGGCATAAGTTTCTAGGTTGCATGAGAAAGAAGGGTCTCAAACTCCTTGCTCACAAAAATATGCTTCCAAGTTTGAAATCATATAATCTTGATCTTTGTGAACATTGTATCTATGGTAGGCAACAAATGGTTTCATTTCTTAGAAGTGACCACAAATGGAAAACACATTTGTTATAATTGATGCATTCTGATGTGTTTGGTCCAGTAAACATTAAGTCATTAGGAGGAGCTTCATACTTCATGAGATTTATAGATGATGTATTTAGGAAGGTTTGGGCCTACCATATGAAAATAAAATGTGAGGTATTTAAGATATTTCAGAAGCTTCATGTTGTTGTTGAAAGAGAAACTCATCAATTTCTCAAGTGTTTGAGGACAAATAATGGTGGGGAGTATTTATCCAACATATTCAAAGAGTATTGTGTTAGGTTTGGCATAAAACATGAGAAGATTGTGCCTCTTACTCCACAATAGAATGGTACTACAAAAAGAATGAATCACACTATCATGGTTAAGGTGAGGAGCATGTTGTCAAATTATGGATTGCATAAGCATTTTTGGGTAGAAGTAGTAAAGACAACTTGATACATGATACATCAATCTCATAATACAATTTTGGATGGTGGAATTCTTGAGATGATTAGACTGGTAAAATGGTAAATTATTCTCACCTAAAAGTGTTTGGATGTGAATAATTTATGCATATTCCTAAAGAGAATAGAACTAAGCTAGATGATAATTGTTGAAATTACTAAGACAACTGAGAGGGGGGGGGTGAATCAGTTGTTATTGTTCTTAAACAATGTTAAGTCTATTAATACATTCTTAATCTTTCTTCAAGTGATCATCAACATTATACAACATATGGACAATAAAAGTAATGAGCATCAGTCACACATAAGGTATACACAGAGACAGATTTTCACGAGGAAACCCATAAAGGGAGAA